>BQNB010058462.1:0-37754 GCA_026074375.1 Tanacetum coccineum | reverse complement strand
AATGCATTTATAGCTTAAGATGGAATTGGAGGATATGACTGGAGCTACCAAGCTGAAGAAGTGCAACCTACAAACCATGCATTGATGGCATTTACATCTTCAGGAAGTTCTTCTAGTTCAGATTTTGAGGTAGATTCTTGTTCTAAAACATGTGTAAAAGCTTATGCTACACTTAAAGAACAATATGATAGTTTCTCTTCTGATTACAAAAAGTCTCAATTTAATTTATTATCTTATAAAGCAGGTTTAGAATTCATGATAGGAATCTAGACTACTACACTATAAGAAAAATGAGGCTGTGTTTAAAGAGAGCATAAATGTTTTAAAACTTGAAGTTAGACTAAAAGATAATGACTTAAATGAATACAAAATGAATTTAGAAAAATCAGAAAAAGAAAGAGATCAGTTATTGACAAGTTTCAAAATTCATCCAAGTCTTTAAATAACATACTAGAAAGTCAAGTAATTGGCAAGTTTAAAACAGGACTAGGATATGATGCAGCTACTGCAGCTTCTCCTGTAGTAGAAAGTTTTGTGAATTTAACTGATAAGTCTGGATCAGATAAGGGATATCAATCAGTTCCCCCACCTTTGTCAGAATTTACCATACCTCAGCAAACCTTTACTCTAACATTATAGATGACAATAGTAAAAGTGAAAATTTAGATGATTTACTACTGTTGTGACAACCTTGTAATAATATGTTACACCTTGTAATAATAAGACAGTTGAAAATAAGGGTGTTTCCAACACAGTTGAATCTAATGCTGTTAGGATCAACAACACTAGAGCTCCAATCATTAAGGATTGGAACTCTGATGATGAAAGTGAGGTAGAACCTAATGATAGGACTGTAATACCTAGCACTAAAAAGATAAAATTTGTTAAGACTGTTAAGGAAACAGATGCTCCTAAACAAAATAAACACCATCCTAGAGGGAACCAAAGAAATTGGAACAATCTTATGTCCTAAAGACTAAGAAGTGATTTTAAAATAACTAACAAAGCTAGTTATGTTTGTGGTAGTTTTGAGCATCTACGTTATGTGTGTGATAAAAAGGTTGTAAGGCCAGTTTGGAACAACTCAAAAAGGGTGAATCATAAGAACTTTACAAATAAAATGACTCACTCACACCCCTGAAGAAGTTTTGTTCCACAAGCAGTTTTAACTAGGTCAAGGAAACTTAGTACTGCTGATGCAGCAGTTAATACTGTCAGACTAGTTAATACTGCTAACACAAAAGCAGTTAATACTGTCAGATCAGTTAATACTGCTACCTCAAAACCAATTGTAAACCATCCTAGAACAAAAACAAATGCTTTCTAAAGAGGATATTCATAAAGTTCAAAGCCTTTTAACAGACATTTTGCAAACAAGAACAGTATTATCAACACAAATGTTAATACTCCCAGGGTAAAACATACTACTGCTAGGGATAGAGCAGTAGTAAGTGAAAATAAGGAAAAAGGGGCTAATGCTGTTAAGGCCTCAGCATGCTAGGTTTAGAAAGCCAAAAACAGCAGTGCATCAACTACATTCAAGAAATATTCTTACATTGATGCACGAGGCAGATCCAAGTCAATAATGGCTTGGATCCCCAAAAGAGTCTAATTCTCTTATTTTATGTGCAGGGCAACCCACAACAGAAGGAGTACAAAGAAAAAGGAGTTATTGACAGTGGTTGTTCCAGGCACATGACAGGAAACAAGTGCTATCTTGATGAATATGAAGATTATGATGGTGGATTTGTTTCCTTTGGTGATGGTAAAGGAAGAATTTCTGGAAAAGGTAAAATCAAAACAGGATCACTGGATTTTGATGATGTGTACTTTTGTAAGGAGCTTAAGTATAATCTGTTCAGTGTGTCACAAATCTGTGACAAAAAGAACAATGTTCTTTTTACTGACACTGAGTGTCTTGTCTTATCTTCTAACTTTAAGCTACTTGATGAAAGTCAAGTATTGCTGAGAGTTCCAAGAAAGGACAACATTTACAGTGTTGACCTAAAGAGTGTTGTTCCCACTGGAGGTTTAACTTGTCTCATTGCTAAGGCCACAATTGATGAATCCAATACATGGCACAGGAGGCTTGGGCACATTAATTTTAAAACAATGAATAAACTTGTGAAGGGAAACCTTGTAAAAGGTTTACCTTCAAAGATTTTTGAAAATGATCATTCTTGTGTTGCCTGTCAGAAAGGAAAGCAACACAAAGCCTCCTATAAGACCAAGCTTGTGAACTCAATCAGCAAACCCTTACATATGCTTCATATGGACTTATTTGGTCCTACAAATGTTAAGAGTTTAATGAAAAAGTCTTATTGCCTAGTTGTCACTGATGACTTTAGTAGATTTTCTTGGGTATTCTTTTTGGCCACTAAGGATGAAACTAGTGGGATCTTAAAGACCTTTATAACAGGAATAGAAAATTAACTAGATCATAAAGTAAAAGTTACTTGGTGTGACAATGAAACTGAGTTCAAGAATAGTATAATGAACCAGTTTTGTGAAATGAAGGGGATTAAGAGGGAATTCAGTGTTGCTAGGACTCCTTAGCAAAGGTGTTTGCTGAAAGAAGAACAGGAACACTGGATAGAAGGATGCAAGAACTATGTTAGTTGACACACTTAAGTTGCCATCACCTTTTTGGGGCAGCTGAAGCATTAATACTGCTTGCATGTGCTAAATAAGAGTCTAATAATTAAGCCTCATAAACAATGACACCTTATGAACTATTCGGGAGACCCCCATTGTTGCACTTCATAAAAACCTTTCGGGTGACCATTACGACCATCTTAAATAACCAGGGATCATCTATCAAGTTTGATAAAAAAAGGCTGATAAGGTGTTTTTTGTTGGGTACATGTGGTTTGTAAGGCTAATGAGAGTATTAACAAAAGGACCAGGATAGTTGAAGAGTACCTTTAAACATTAAAATTCTTGAAAAATGTACCCTAATGTGAAAGGACATGGACCAACTATCAAAAATCTTGGCTTTTTTTGCTGTTATCTTTGACAATATCCTGATTAACTAGTGTGCCAGTTTTTGTTGCAAGGAAATCAATCAAACTAACGGGTATTGCAAGAAATAGATATAACATTGTTGCAGGTCAAGCTGAAAAGAAGATAGAACCTAAACAAGAGTATATCTTGATACCTTTATGCATAGTTGATCTATTAATCTCTCAAGATCCTAAGGACAGAGAAGGAAATGCTGGAAAGAAGGCTATTGAAGTGGATGAAAGTAGAGTTTCAGATAATGATGGAAAGGATGAACAAGCTACAAGAAGTGAGTCTGAAAGGCTAATTCAATAGGAAATGCAGAATGAACACATTAATAGTACTAACAGTATTAATACTGACCTGTTAGTACTGCTGGACCATCATTTGCTAATGCTGCACCATCATCATCAATTAATGCTGCTAGAACCCCTGATAGTACTGCTAATGCATTTGAGGAACATCTTTTTGAACGATTTTCTCCTTTTAAAAATGCATCTACTCTTCTACATGTTCCAAATATGTCTCCTATCCATGATACTGGAATTTTTGGTAATGCTTATGATGATGAAGATGTGGAAGAAGAGGTTGACATGAACAATGTGGTTTCATCTTATACAGTTCCTGATGCTCCTTTCACAAAATTTCTTAAAGATCATCCTAAAGATCAAGTGATTGAAGTTTAAAAACACATGTACAGACAAGACACATGACTAAGATAAATGATGAACATGGTTTGATTTCCTCAGTTTACAAGCTTAGGAGAACAAATCACAAAGACTTTCCAAATTGTCTGTTTGCCTGTTTCTTATCTCAAATGGAACCCAAGAAACCAGTCAAAGCTTAAAAGACAAGCTAGTGTGAAAGCAATTCAGGATGTAGCTTCAAACAGTTAAACAACTAAAAGTTTGGAACCTTGTTGAACTTACCTAGAGACAAATGGGCAATGGTCTACTGCGCGCGAGTGAGATTTAGCAACAAGAAGATCTACTCTCTATGCATATCCAAGTGGTAAAGTGAACCAAAGCAAACTGGTTTTGCTTAGGGACTACTTAAGAGGAAAGGTTAGATTATGATGAAGTCTTTGCACCAGTTGCAAGGATTGAAGCTATAAGGTTATTTATGGCTTATGCTTCCTTCAAAGATTTTGTAGTCTATCAGATGGATGTCAAGAGTGCATTTCTATATGGAAAAATAGAAGAGGAGGTGTATGTCTATCAACCTCCAGGTTTTGAAGATCCAGACTTTCCAGATAAAGTCTACAAGGTACAAAAGGCTCTCTATGGACTACATTAGGCCCCAAGAGCATGGTATGAGACATTGTCAACTTATTTGCTGGACAATGGTTTTCACAGGGGTCAAATTGATAAAACATTATTCATTAAAAGACATAAAGATGATATCCTACTAGTACAGGTTTATGTTGATGATATCATTTTTGGGTCAACAAAGAAAAAGTTGAGTACTGAGTTTGAAAAGCTGATGCATGATAAGTTCCAAATGAGTTCTATAGGAGAACTTTCTTTCTTTTTGGGACTTCAGGTTCAACAGAAGAATGATGTAATCTTTCTTAGCCAAAATAAATATGTGGCTAAGATTTTGAAAAAGTTTTATTTTTTAATCTGATGGCTTTCGTATAACTCAGTACGAAACCCGAACTTAATCTGATGGATTTCGTATAACTCAGTATGAAACCTGAAATTAATCTGATGGCTTTCGTATAACTCAGTATGAAACCCGAACTTAATCTAATGGCTTTCATACAATGTCAATATGAAACCCGCGTTTAATATAATGGCTTTCGTATAATTCAGTATGAAACCCGAGCTTTATTTGATGGCTTGTGTACATTTCCATGTACAAATAACCCGTGCTTTTAAATGAAAAGAAGGTGTACGATTCAGTGCATCATATCGTTGGAAAAAAGAAGAGACGTGAGCGAGATCTTTGACTTGAGTCATTGACAAATATTTTTTTTTTTCAAAATCTTTATGTGGACTTAAAGATAAAATCAATTTGTTTCAAAAGTCAATGGTCTCAAGTTGATGAGTTTACATTGATTTGGATTTTAAAATGTGGTACTTTCAAGATAAAATCAATTTTAAAAGGTCTTCAAATCGATGTACTCTTTGTGAAAAGTGTCTAAAGAATTAAAGGACTCAGAAGTGCAAAGAGGAACTCCCTTATAAATGTTTTAACGAAGATATGGTATTCTTCGAGGGGGAGTGTCCGAATATGTTGTTAAAAAGTTTTCAGAAAAAAACGAAAATGGAAAATTGTTTTACATTTCACCTTCACATATCCGTATTTTTGCATTTTTAACTGTTCATGTTAAAAATGTTTCCGGTATATGTTTAAGGGGAGTGTCCCTTTATAATGATTTTAAAAAACTTTTAAAGATCAAATTTCTCTTCATATGATGTTTTGTGAGAAATGATACGAAAAAAAGAAAGAAGATAGTTTGTAAGATGAAAAAAGGCAAGAGAAATGAGAAATCGTATACTTGAAAAAATGAAAGTATATGTCATGTGCTTCAAAAGCAAGAACAGCACATGAAAAGAAAAAGAGAAAAGTATGCAAGAAAAGAAATGCCACCGCATACAAAAACAGACAGAGTGATTGTTCTACATTTTCTTGATATAATTAAAATCTCATGATACGATTTCAGATTTTCATCATGGTTTTCACGGACATTCTTTCTAAAGGAATTATCTTGGTGTATGTTGATTAAGTTGCACGGTGTGATTTAGTTACTCCCAAAATACTCTTATGATCTTCCAGAACCGGAATTGATCTACCCCGGAGTCTTCCTTCTAATTTAGGACAGTTAGGTCTAGGTGATGGAGTTTGAGGTGCAAATCAACATGTTTCGAATGCCAAAAGTCCTTAAGAGATAAAGCTTTGAATGAAAAAGAATGATCGAAAATGATAAATTTGTTAAAAGTGACAAGAATATAATGAAGAAGAATCAAATGATAAGCAAAATGAAAAGGTTAGAGTTGAAAAGTAAGAGGCTTATAAGAAAAGATAAAGGGTGTTTTTCCTACACTAGGATAGAAACCGGGTCAACTCATAATCTATCGGATTTCATTCGTTGATTTTTAGTATTGAAGAAGACATCATGGACTCAGTGATGCAAATGCACAACCCCTCCTAGCCACTCAAGTACTTCTCAAAAAGTATTTGTTTCATTCTCACAGAGATTAAACGCATAATCTATCGACTTCTCATTCTGAGAATGTTGGTATTGAATAAAGGACATTCTACTCCAGTCCTTGTTTACTAAAAGTATACAAGATCTAGGAGGCCAATTTTGAAATTCAATGAAATGCTTTAGGACACATAGGAAAACAGAATAACGTTTGTATTAAACATCAATGAAACAAAAGGTACAATGATATATGTCTTTGTGACATTGCATGTCTATGTAACATTACCGAAACATTCTGGAGTGATACTATAAAATAGTATTCACAATGATCAAATGGAAATCCTACCAGTGCTAACATCATGCCAACGTTGAACGTAGGTCACTATTTGAAAATGATTGTTTAATGATTCAAATATGTGTTAACTAGTAATCTATGTGATCTAGTGGTTATGTGTTTCCCAGGGTAACACAACACTAAGTTTATGAGATCAATGCTTATTTGGATTTCATGATCATATTTCCGCATCCTTATCATCAAGATATTGATTTGATCATATTTTTCAAATATTTCATTGGGAATTTTCAAAGCATGATCTTGTGATGTATGAACTTCATGGTTAATGTGGAAGATGGTTCTTACTCTGATAATTCTCCATTTCATCTTCTACAACATACAACAACAACATTTCTACCTTTCACAAGCATGACTACTTCAACGAATCTTATAATGATAAAAGTTTCTTTCAACCTTTACGAGAATGATAGCAATCATATTTGTTGGTTTGAGTGAGCTTATGGGTTATTTTAGGGGAGTATGTTTGTTTATAAAGGGGTGAATGTTTGAGAAAAGAAAAGATTTTGATTTCAATCTCATGGACTTCAAAGGATATTCTTCACTCGGAGCTTATTTTGGAAGCTTATATGATCATGATGTTCATGATGCATCATAATAATCATGAGGGGGAGAAGATATAAGCTTGAAACGTAAGGTCAATTCAAGTATATGAAAGGGAGTAGATATAAGCAAGAATATATGGGACAAATCAAGATACTAGCAAAGAAATTGAGTCAAAGAAATCGTTATGGTAAAAGTAGTTTGATTAAGAAGATAAGATTTGTATTCAAGATTGAGGTTACTTCATCAAGTGTTTTGAATAAGCTGTAGTGTTTCATTAACTTCAAAGATCAATCGAGATAGCCGGTTTGACATTTGCCTGGAATTACTTCTCAAGAATATCGACATTGTCTTCAGACAATCAAAGTTTACTACTTCAATATTCAAGAGATGGATATGTGATTGAAGGGGAGCTTAAAGAGTATGAAGATTCATGTGAAAAGTCAAGTGTTCAAGTCTTTTACAAAGAAATTCTCAATCAATATCATCGTGTTTCAAGATCTTTCGTCAGCAACATTATGTGATTGAAATCTACAATCAAGATCAAGTTTGAAGATAAAGATTTCATACAAGATTTTTTTAAAGATTCAAGTTGCTCAAAAGAAGATCAAGTTAGCTTTTGAGAATGCTGATTTTGAGTTCGAAAGTAGAGTTGATACCTTCAGAGATAAAGTATCATATATGGGGAGAAAATTATATCAGGAGAAATATATTACAAGGTCGTCCTCAGCTTTCATAAAGAATTCTTAGCGTTTTTGAGCTTCAAAGAAAAGGAAAATGACAGACTACTTCAGAATTAAGTGTTCAAGCATAAGGAAGAAGTCTTCATCAAAAACACAATAAGGATAGTACCCAAGTAGATCATTTAGGGGGAGAATGTTAGAAATAAAGAAATGCTCTACTTGTAAGCACTATTATAAAGTGCATGGACTATTTGTGTCAAGTTAGGAAAGTTTAGTCAATAATCTAATAAGGCTATAAATAGGGTATTTATGCCAAGATTAGATGTAACCATTTCATTTAATCAAAAGGCAAGTTAGGTATTTTCTCTCTCTAAACACACACACTAATTACACCTTAATCTTTACACACTAGTCAGGAATCAAGATCTTATTGCTTAATAGAGCCTAACAAGGCATTAATCAAGGATGAAGAGGCTGAAGATGTAGATGTTCATTTATACTGATCAATGATTGGTTCATTGATGTACTTAACAACTTCTAGGCCTGACATCACATTTGCTGTTTGTGCTTGTGCAAGGTTCCAAGTTACTCTTAAGACTTCACATCTTCATGTTGTGAAGAGAATCTTTAGATACTTAAAAGTTTAGCCTAAATTAGGCCTTTGGTATCCTAAAGATTCACCATTTGACTTGGAAGCTTTTTTTGATAGTGATTATGCTGGAGCTAGCCTTGACAGGAAATCCACAACAGGAGGTTGTCAATTTCTTGGCAAAAGGTTGATTTCTTGGCAATGTAAAAAAGCAAACCATAGTTGCTAACTCCACTACTGAAGCAGAGTATGTTGTTGCTGCAAATTGCTATGGACAGGTGTTATGGATCCAAAATCAAATGCTTGATTATGGGTTCAACTTTATGAACACCAAGATTTACATTGATAATGAAAGTACAATTTGTATTGTAAAGAATCTAGTGTTTCACTCTAAAACTAAGCACATAGAGATAAGACACCATTTCATCAGAGATTCTTATGAGAAGAAGTTGATTCAAGTGATCAAGATTCACACAGATCAAAATGTTGCAGATCTTCTCACAAAGGCTTTTGATGTTAGCAGATTTAACTTTTTGAATGCTAGCATTGGAATGCTTAACCTCTAAAGCATTGATTGAGGGGAGGTTATGCACATATGATGCTTGGAAAGAAATATGACAGCAGTTGATAATTGATTTCAAGTTAGTACCGTTGGACTAACTTATTGCTGGTAAGTATAATTAACACTGCTAGTTATATTTACTACTGTTGTGTTAACACTGTTGTTATACTTAAGACTGTGAGTATTGAGAGAAAAAGAAAAACCAAAAACAGATAGAGTGAATAAGTGAGCTTAAAAGAAATGAGAGATGTGGTGAGCATTGAAAACAAAAAGAGAGCTGTGTGATTTGAAAAACAAAAAGAGTGTATTGATGAGCAAAAAGAAAAGAGAGATGTGGTGAGCTTAAAAATAGAAAGAGAGCTGTGGGAATTAAAAATAGACAGAGTGTTATGGTAAGTAAAAGAATTGAGAGATAAAAGTGAGATGAAAAACAGAAAGAGAGCTTGAGTGTTTGGTATTTTGGTTTGGTTAACAGTTCTTAACTCTTATTCATGGGTTATGTATAAATATGGATCCTTATGAATTCTCACATGTCTATCTAGTCAATTCTAGTGTGCTTGTGATGAATAGAGACATATTGTTGTAAAATTATTAAAGAAGGGGTTAATATTGTCTGACAAGTTTTAAGTGCTGCGGGACAATATTAGTACTGCTAGGCTAATTTTAGTACTGCTAGGCTAAAATTAGTACTGCTATGATACCGTTAGTACTGTTTGAGGCATAACAGATTTTTGGCATTTTAATATAGCCGTTGAGATATTTTTGCCAAATATTTCGCTTATAGGGGTCTATAATTTGAATAATTCTTTATCTTTCTTTCTCTCATAAGATTACTTTAGGATAAAGATTAAATTTTATTCAGTCGATCAAATCAAAATCTTAAGTACTCTTGATAAAATCTTAATTAACTTTACCAAATACACATACTCTCCCAACCGAACCTATCCTAGATCTCACTCACTCTTTTCACTATCAAAAATGGCAAGATTGCAATTATGTGATACTCATAACATGGTCGCCTACATCAAGAAATCATAAGGAAGTGAAGGTTTTCACCAGATTGTAGATTTTCTAAATTCTAGTCACATCAAGTATGCTCTTACTGAAAATCCACCTATCTATAAGTCTTTCATTAAACAGTTTTGGCAAACTGTTTCTGCAAGCACTGATTGCTGGTTAAATTCAACCTTTTAATTATATAAATATATAATAAATATATAAATAATAAGGCTAAATCAAAGGAAAAGTATTCCGAGAGGTTTTTAAAAGATTCATTTCTATCCAAAACAAAATCCCTCAAAAATCTACCTTGGTCGTTCTCCCAACGATGCGTGAATTGAGAATCGGGTATACGTTCGTGATCGCGTTTTTGAATGGTTTAAAGATTTTAGGTTGGGATTCCTAATTCTACGATTAAAATGCAAAAATGATTAAAGAAAACCTAAAAACGAAAGCTAATAAGTGATTAAACCCTAAAAACGAGAACGGGGGCGAAACCCGTTCTTTAAAAAACGAAATTTTACAAAATTAACCCTACGAAAGCAAATCTAATTTTCCTAAGTCCTAAATGATAAAAGAAAATTTTGAAAAAAATAATTATATTTTTTTGAATTTTTAATAATATTTTCTGAATTTAAAACTGATTTGAAAAGAAAAATTAATTAAAAATAGTAAACAAATTTGGAAAAATCTAAAAAATTACTAAAAAATACTTTGAACAGTGCTTGGTTTAGGAAAAATAAAAGCTTTGAAAATTGGCTTAAAAATAAGCCAGAAATAAGCCTTAAATGGCTGAATGCTTATTGGGAGAAATGAGTATAAGAAATAAAAGGTGGGTAGGGCTAACAGATAGCCTTACTGGTTATAACACCCTGTGTTTTCAAGTCTTTGACGATGTCAATAAATGTACTATTTATTTTTAGTATTGTACGTGTTTGCATTAAATTGTAAACGTTAAGTTAAATCGCGTACGCCAAAAATTAGCGTTCAATGTAAACGGGCATCAAACAATTAAATGTTTACATCAAGCAAGGGTTATATAATTATTTTGAGGATAATTATTAACTTTGTTCATTTTATTTTTATCGGATACGTAAAGTGTATACGTTTCGCGATAAATTGCGTTTAGGCACTCCCGGAACCACAAAAACTTTTCTACGCTTCAACAAATACCCACTTTTATACCCAATACATAAAAATTACATAAATATATCATGTATATGGTTATTTTGCCGAAAATATTACAACATATACAAAGATATACTTGAAAAATGACAAAACTCTTTATTTTGGTCAAAGTGACACCATACTTCTTTAAATGTATACCATGCTTTGTACCATACTTTGACTAGAACCATACCATGGCCATACCTAAGACTTTGACCCATTACTTGCACCATACTTTGACTCCTAGACCATACCTTGCACCATACTTACATGTATACATAAGAGAAGTAACTCTTATGCTTTACACTTAGCTAGAAAACCAAAACCAACCTCCCTTTTTCTCTACAATAGGCCACGGCATCAAGCAAGCACTCTAACAAATCCATACAAAATTTTATTCAATCCATACACTTCTATACACACCTATTATAAGTCATTCTAAGGTGTTTCCAACCATTGAATCACCAATTGCAAGTTATAATCAAGAAAAGCAAGATTAGGGTTTTCTTAAGAAAATAAGGGTTTTCTTAAGTGCCTTAGCTTTGGTTTTAAGGCTAAACACGGGTTTAGCATTTGTTTCTCATCATCATCATTCATCATAAGGTCTACCTTAAACCTTTATGTTCTTAGTTTATGAGTTTTTATATATATGATATGCTATTTAGTGAAATCACCATTAGGAATACTTTTGAACATGAAAAATATAATTTTTCTTGTGATTATGATTTTGTACACTTTTTCATATATTATGATATTGGTAATATCAATGAAATAAAGGATATATAAGTTTTGTACAATCTTGGTTTAAGTATAAAAAGTTAATATGTAAACTTGTAATTAAAAGTTAAGTAAGAAAGTTTATGATTTTATGTAAAGTTAACAACTTATGATCTTGATGATCTTGGACAAATATGAACTTATGAACATTATTATATGTATAACATGTGATATATATAATTATAAAAGACTTGTGGTAAATTGTGAGGTTGAAAAGTATATAAAACATATTATATAAATAAATTATATAAAAGATCATTTTGGGACAGAAAGTTTTCGAATTCCAAACAGGGGATTTTATGTTTTTATAAGAATAATACAAATCACGACGATACTGTAAAGAGGGATACACAAACTTGGTTAAACGGATTAATAACGAAAAAGTTACGTTAAAAACGAGTTATACGTTAATTAAACGGAGTTTATAAAATGACTTTTATAAAATTTATATCAAACAGCTAGTTTGATATTTTTAACAAATAATACATATTTTTAGGATTCCAAAATGATAAGAATCGTAATTTTTCAATAAATAACGAACGAGTTATGAATTTCGCAAGTTTACGACAAATAATACTTTTATAAAACTATTTTTATAAAAGTTACTATTCATGACAGAAAGTTATATTTTTGTAAACCTCATAAAAATATAGAACTTTCAAATACGAGAACGTCCTCGAAAGAATCACTAAAAACGGAGCTATAACGAATAAAATACGACGTTTACGGGTTTTACGACGACAAATACGAATTTTAAGAAACCCCATCGACTGTCATAACAGTAAATAGTTACTGTTTTCATCAGTTGAGAGAAAATTTATGAAAAATGTCAAAATACGATAACAACCGTTTTAATACGAAAAGATGGACATAAGAAACGCGAGAATCGGGTTTAAAACGCAAAAGTTACGCCAGTTTTACTAAACGGTAATTATAAACGTTTTAACTTATTAAACACAATTTTTCCAAAACCATTAGTTGGTGATTGAGCTATATAAATACATGTGGTTATCAAAGTACTATATTACTAGGGAGTTTCATAATGAGGCCTCTTCGGATGGCGTTTCGACGAGTTGTTGGATTTACGATTTAAAGTGTCCTAACTCCTCGAACGTCATGTCATGACCTCTTTAATTATGATAGCCCGAACGATAGTACGATGTGACAACTATAAGATTATATTCAAGTACTTGGTACTTATACGTCCTATGATAATTTAGGTTGCATTCGATCTTTTACCGTGGACCATATCTGCAGTACTGGATTATCTGAACTTCCCCAAGGTGAGTTTCATAAGCCCACATTTTTACGATTCAATGATTTATAAAATTATGGGGTGAAACATGCTTTGTTTTACAAATTGGACGCAAGTATTGATTACATGTTTTGCCCTAAGTAAGCAGATAAACCCAATTAAGCCCAATATCATGAACTGTACAATTGCAATAGATGAGTTGGGAATTACATTATGTGAGCGCGAATGTTAATTTAATAGATCTATTCGGGAAACGACCTCCCCCGTTCGGGGTTACAAGCTAATCACCAAGAACGAACGTTATAGGCATGTCGAATTTGGGAGTTTTCGGGTTAAAACACCATGTGCTGCAGAAATTGCAATATTATCGTTTAAATTGCAAGAATGAATCGACGAGCTTCAGTGTCATGACATAGTGTAAATGTAATCTATTTTTGTGAGTCTTGCATGAGTTTTCATTATTCACTAAAAAGTCTTGTGGTCCGACATATTAAACTATTTATCAAACCGAATTAATTCACCAACATTTTGTTGACGTATTTAAGCATGTTTTCAGGAGATCAATAGTCAAGGGCTGCCATAGGATTCATTGGGTTTTTATTTTTGGATTGCTACGCTTAAAGATTTAGGTGCATCATATTTGGAGGAAATGTATTCCAACTTTTGTAATATTCAACAATGAACAAGAAGCTATAAGCTTTGTATAAATCTTCAATTAAATCAATGTATCATTTTAAACGACTTTATTGTGTCGTTCTTCTATATCCTGTGCTGTTGATCTTGAAATACACGCCCCGGACCCCTTATTCCTCTCGACCCAATTTGGGTGTTACACTGTGCCGTTGGTTTAAGTGTGTAGGAGTGTGGGACGACTATGTGTTAAGAGGGAGGTCTAGGGGTCGAATCCTTAGGCCTCCCTCTTTGGAAAATATTTTTTTTCTTTTTTTTAAACTAATAAAACAGATAAAAATAACCAAATTTAAAAAAAAGTGAGTTTTTACAAAAAGTTAAAATAAGCACAACAATAAGCAAAGTTAAATGACAGATTCACTTTTTAACTCTAAGTCATTTTTAACTAACTATTAAGTATTTTATGGCAAATAAGCAAATGGAAAAGAAAAATAAGCTAAGGCTAGGGCTAAAACTATACCTAAAAAAAAGGGTAAAGCTAAACAATAGAGTATGAGTGCAAGAAGGCAATAATGAATAAAATGAACAAGGAAAAGGGGGGGGGAGGAAAAATTTAAGAAAAAGTTAAGAGAATTTAATAATCAATGCGAGAAAAAACCAAATAAAAACCGAATAAGAAGAATAGAGCAGGCAGGTAGGACTGGTGAACTCCATACAAACAAAAATAAGCTAAGAAATAAAACAGATAATCCATGAAAAGCAATTAAGCTACAAGCTAAAATGGGCAATCAACCAGCCAGACAACTATTTGAGCTTAATTTTAAGCTCTTTAGAGGAACCTTATGGCTATTTGGCTTATATGATCTTAAAGCCTAGCTTAAGGGCCATCTAAATCAGCAAAGATAAAAGAGTTTGAAACTAAATTAAGCTAGGAAAAAGGGCTGTAAAAAGGGCTTAACACTCAGCACAGGGTATGCAATTTTTGGTTTTCTTAAAAGACTAGATGCTAAAAGCAGGCTACAAAATAAGCTAATAAACAAGCTTCAAAATGAAAAATAAGTAAAAATAGATGGAGTTCACCAACAAAAGAGCTTATGCTCAAAATTTCAAGACCTAAAAAACTATTTTAAGTAGCTGAAAGTTGAAAATGAAAAAGGGACTTTTAGACTCAAAGACACTTAACAAAAACTTATGACAGATTTGATAAAACAAATCTATACTAAAGGACACTCACACTACTAAATTAGACACTTTAAAAACAACACAAAAACTAACCTAAAAAGCTGGTTTTAAAATCTTAATCAAATAAGAACTATGAGACTGTTTTTTAACACAGTTTTGAAAACCCTTTTTGACAAAACTTAAAAACATACGTTGAGACCTTAAAACACTATAAAACAGCTTATAAACAACTTAAAAAGGCTGACCAAAAGTGGCCAAGTGACCCAATAGGTTTTTAAAACACTTTTGGCCCGTTTGACACCTTATGCCAGACACCTCTTTAAAAATGAAAATTCCACTTTTAAGCTGATTTACAAGGATTTAAGGAATGGGTATTGAAAACAGATGAAAGCAAAGCAAAGTTAAGCACAAATAATCAATAAGCACACAAAGATAAGCACTACAATAAGCATATTAAATTAAGCAGATTTAAAAGCAAATGAGGATAGTTTTGAAGAAAAACTTAACAAAGGACATATAAGCAAATAACAAACATAAACAAGCATAAACAACTTAAATAAGCAAGATTGAGCAGTAGATAAGCAGAAATAAGCACTTGAATAGTAAATAGAGCAAAAAATGAAAAAATCAGAAAATAAGAGAACTATCACAGGGTCCAGCTTTTGGCAATGATTCAAAGACTCAAAACCAATCCTATGTGCTTCCCATGAAGCTCTAAACCAAGGCCATCTAAAATATACCTTGCTCTTTGCTTTTCTTGACAGATTTTGTGATTTTCAAAAAAAAATTTGGATTTTTTTAAACAGAATTGAAAACAAACTGAATATATAAGCTTTTAATCACTCAAAATCTTATACAAGGGCTTATAGACAGTATTTAAAAGACAGTTAAGTAAATGACAAGTATTTAAAGAAAGCTTAAATTCTCATTAACTTAAAAAATACAATGCTTAAAATTAAATGACAATAATTTAAATGACAAGAAAATTAAATTGCAATATTAAAAATGGACAAAATTCTGTTAATACAATACTAGACTTAACAAGAATTCGACAAAAGCTAATAAGCTACATATGCTTATATTTATACTAAAGTACTAGGTCTTGAGTCTTCTCTTGCTGTGTTTCTTCTAAGAGAGAGTCCAAGGAGTGTGTTTGTTGTGTGAGGTAAAGTCCTCAAAATCAATCTTGGCCATGTATCTTGCTTTGTACCCAAGGTCTATAATCGTATCCCTTGATTTCCTTGTAGTTTCCCCCTTCAACAATGGCCGTGTTAATGGGATTGTTACGTGTTTTCAAGAGCCCATGTGGGATGGGGAAGGTGATGTTTTTGTCTGGTGGGAACAGTAAACGAGGTGATAATGAAAGGGATGATGAATAGGGGTTTTGGCAGGAAAGGGTTGTTTTGTTTGTCTCGGTGAAAGTTTGGTGGGATTTGACATAATTGGTCCCTCATTTTGTGTGTTATTATTTCATGAATCATCCTTCGTGGTGTAAACATTTTAAGGGGATGGCAATTATAGTCCCTCATGGAGTATAGAGGGATTACACGTATGGTCCTTGTGAACTAACAGAGTTAAAAGACTTGGGCTGTTATGGCTTAACAGTCATTATGTGGGGATTGGGCCTTTATATATTGATTTGGGCCGTGTGGATTCAAAAGAGTTTTGGGCTTATTTCTTTGTTTTGGTCTTGATATAGTAACTTAATGGGCTGACCCGATAAGTTTTCTTTGGTTTCGGCTTTGACTTTGACTGTTGACTTTTCGGGGTTGACTTTGACTTGGACTTTGTTGACTTTGACTTTGACTTTTCACGCTTTTCCATTCCGTGCTTGGTTTGTCGTTTTTGGATTCGTCTTTCGTCCTTTTGTCGGATATCCGTTTCCTGCACAATATAAATGAAAACATACAAATACAATGTATTTTTGGTACGTTTTTGGTCATTTAAGTCCGGTTTTAAAGGTCAAATGTATGTGTATTTAGGCACATACCAAAATCCCCCATACTAAATTATTATCGTGTCCTCACGCAATGCTACAAGTGAATACTTAGAAAACTAAAACTCTTAATCCCCCTCGACTAATAACCTCAAAAAGTAGCTAAGTGTTCGTCAAAGGGAATGAAAGAATCAATAGCTTTGACAAGCCCCGTTTTGACCATTTTTTATATTTTACACTAACTACCACTAATATTTTTGTATTTTTCATTTTTTTTTCTTTTTCGCAACTAACTAACGTGTTTGACTTTCGTTATTTTTATAACTTTAGGGATCATAGAACAAGATGCATTTCAATCCTAAAATGCCCCCAAAAAGGATAAAGTCATCGTTCCCGACTTTTCACTTATTCCAAACCAAGCTTAAATTGAAATCACCCTTAAATATAAGTTAAGATGCTAACACTACTCATATTTGTAACTTGTGAACTTTTCACTCCCGAAAATTATTATACATATTAGGTGAATGTGCCATTTCAAATTTCAACTATGGATCAACGTTTTGCAAAATTATATGCTTCACGTTCCACCCGAGAATAATAAGTTTGAAGGCGAGATCATCCCATGTAGCGACTTTCGTCTCGGCACATCCCAACCTTGCGGCTAAGTGACTGGCTTTTGACACCCACAAGACAAGTATCGGGACTCACGGACCTTTGGTTTCAAAAACTCTTAAGTTTCCCGTATATACATAGCTTATTTAGAAAAACTTAAAATGAAATAGTCTTAGTTCAAAAGCATATTTAAATTTAAGAAAAAGAGATTTTCCCTATATTTATTAAATTACATTTATTACACTTAATATAATTATTCAATAGTAAAGCCTTATAAACTATGGGAAATCTCGACCTTTTAGAACGCTGCACATCGGTAATGTAAAGCCTGGCAAGATGCAACAAAACTTTTATCAGTCCTCAGGATTATATATTCTTACTACATCGGTTGTGAGCCGGCAAGATGCAGTAAACTTTTATCAGTCTCGGATAAGTACTATGTGCCTTATTTAAAAGACTGTAACATCGGTTGTGAGCCGGCAAGATGCAGTAAACTTTTATTAGCCCACAGTTTATTATTATTGTTGCCACATTTTTCATCATTTTTTTAATATATAATACCACGATATAGAGAAAATTTTGTTTCAGAAAATTTAAGTATAAATTTGAACTAAAATTTGAACTAAAATTAATTTTTTTAATATATAATACCACGATATAGAGAAAAATGATTAATAATACGTGCTCTCTTCCAAATAATCCTTGTTTAGCATCCAACTCATACTTAACTCTATCATTTTTTGTCCTTCGCGAAGATCTGCGAATGCTTTGTCTAAACGTTAAGGAACAAGCTAGAGCCCAACACGCTCGATCGAGTCAAAATTTATTCTTATTCTACCCTGTAGGAAAGTCAAAATTGTGACAAAACATTTATTTTACTTTTGAAAATTTTTAAATTTTTTCATTTTTTTTGGTATTTTGGTGGTAAAAACGGGATTACGCGAAAACAACGGTTGCAGGCACAATCAAATCGATAGATCCCCCCATACTAGAACCGAACATTGTCCTTAATGTTTTAAGAAGGGTCTCTACGTAAATCCTAAGCCGTTTATTAAGTATGCTTAAAGATAAACGTTAGTCGATAAGATTTGGATATTGGATTCCCAAAATGAAGCTGAGGATGTGAAGCTCGAGTGATCGAAGGACAAAAACCGCGAGCACGAGAGACTTCAAAAATCCGGGACAATCCTGGACATACAATCACAAAACACAAAACACGGAAAATGGAAGAGGCGAGCCTCTCTCACAACACACTTATTCATTACTACTATATAATTATATTAGGATAAGCATGGGTTGCCACCCACGAAGCGCTTGTTTAAGGTCACTTAGCTTGACCCGATCCCCCCATACTTGAACTGGTCAAGGGGGATAGAAATGGAGACACGGAACATCCAAAACACGGATGTCCTCTCCATAAGAGCAAGGAAAAATCTCCATCGGGCTTTCAAAAATTTTAATGACTTTGAAAGCTTTAGGGCCCCGATGAGATAATTCCGGGAGAAGAGAAGTATGAACTCCTTTAGAAGTGAGAATCCCGGGGTTGAAAACTTTTTCCTCATTTTCAGATGAAAACGAGAGTAGAGTTTCGGACCCGGGAACTTCTTTGTGGAAAGGAAAGGATTAAAATCCTCAAGAATTAAAGAAGCATTAGATGAGGATAGCTTCTTTACATTCTTATCCGGTGTTACTTGAATAGTGACTTCAAAAAGGTTCTCATGAATGAGTATACCCGGATTAAATACTTTGTCCTCGTTATTGGTTGAAGGCAAAGCATCAACCTCGGAAAAATCCTCATAGAAAACCGAGTCACACTTGGGGGAAGGAAGGAAATCACTTGATCTAGGGGGATCAAGTTCATCAATCAAGAGTTTAGACTCTTTGATTTTATCTTCCTTGGAGTCAAATGGATCATCATAAACATCATCATTATCGGACTCAAGTTCAACAAGATCATCATCGACATCATCATATAATGGTGGCGATGAATAATCAAGAGCATGTTCATTGGTGAACATCTCAAGAATGGCATCACTAAGATTGTTATTAGGAGAATATTTAGCTAATGGATCATGGTTAAGCAAATATTCTATCTCTCTAATAACGTCTTTCGGAGTCATGTCATCAATTCACGGTGGAAATGTAATAAGAGCGAGTTCATCGGCGAACTCCTCGAGCAAATGGTGAGAAGAAGTGGTACTGCCACTTAATGGATTATGAGAAAGAGGGACAGGAGATGAAGGATCATTTATTAATTCCTCAATTAAACAAAGATCTCCCTCCGGGTCAAAGTTGTTATCATCACTCCCTGGTGGAAATGAATCACTTGCAAGATAAGCTTTGAATTCTTCCCAAATTAACTCACTTTCTTCTAGGGAAGTAAGTGTGGGGGAAGAAGAAGACTTGGTCACGGGTTCCGAAATCGGAGTGGGATTGCCACTCAATAGATTGATAACTTCCGGTGAAGTTAAATCGATATGAAAAGAAAAAGTGGGATTGCCACATTGATGATTTGTTGCCTTTTCATTTTCAAACAAGTCCTCAAGATAATCTTTATGAGAGACATTGTAGATGTCAATCATGTTGATTGATTCTTTTTTAGGCTTGTTAGAATAGCTTGAAGTATCATGTCTCATATTCAAGATTAATCTTTCGTCACCGTCACGTAGAATCATTTCTTCTCTGTGAACGTCATTCAAAGCACGAGCGGTCCATAAGAAGGGTCTTCCCAAGATGCGGGGGACTTTAGGATCGCTTTCATAATCAACGATGACAAAATCGGCAAGTAATGTGAACTTTCCAACCGAAACAAAGACATCTCTTGCAATTCCAGCCGGTGTACAAATTGTCCGGTTAGCTAGTTCAAGGGTCATGCGGGTGGAAATAAGCTCGGGTAAACCTAAATTTTTCCAAACCGAGAGTGGCATCAAGTTGATACTAGCACCTAGATCGGCTAGGGCCTTGTACTTGTGCTTACTAAAACCACATGGAATGAGAAATTTCCCAGGGTCTCCAAGTTTCTCGGGTAACTTCTTAAGGATAACCGTTGAGCAATTTTCATTAAGGTGTGTGTTTGCCAGCTCTAAAAGTTTCTCCTTATTGGAAAGGAGACTTTTAAGCATTTTTTGGTATTTTGGGATAAGAATCAAAGCATCGACAAGCGAGATATTGATATGAAGTTGTTTGAACATTTTCCAAAATTTGTAAATTTGGACCTCATCTTTCTCTTGTTGTTTTTCTTGGTGCATTCTTAAAGGATAAGGGATATTAGGGTGAAGAGGATCCCTTTTGTGCAGCCAAAATTTGTGGATTTGGACTTCATCTTTTTCTTTCTGTTTTTCTTGGTTCATTCTTGACGGATAAGGGATATGAGGATGACGAGGATCCCTTTGGTGAACCACATAATTTCTTTGTGACAGAGGTTTAGCTTTTTAGACAAGAAGAGGTGGGACCTTAATGGTAAACTCACCATGTTTCGGGTCCGTTAAAGTCTCCTCAACACGTTGATCCTCCTCCGGATTAACGAATGGAGGAGGCATAGGAAAGGTAGGTCCATCAAGAACAAGACCACTTTGAGTGGTAATGGCTTTCAACTCACCTTTCGGGTTAGCAACGGTGTTGCTAGAGAGAGATCCCGTTCCCGAGGTAGAAGCGGTGTTCATTTGAAAGAAGCTTGCCATCATGTTTCTTAGCTCGTTTGTTTGGTTAGACATTTAAAGTTTGAATCGAATTTTGCATTTCATTTCTTAACTCATTTTTCACATTGTTAATTTGGTTTTGCATGGCTTTCATGTTAGCCTCATTTGTTTTCTTAATTTTCCCCAATTCACTTAAAGGAACACTTTGATTTTGTTGAATTGGTGCTTGATAATTTGCATTTTGATTGAAATTGTTTCCTCGGTTATATCCTTGAGGTTGGCTAAACCGGTTTTGATTATTTTGCCCATTTTGTTGACTAACAACCTCGTGGGTCTAGTTGATTAGCCACACCTGGAGACGATAACCAGAATTACCCTGATTGTAGCTAACCGCGGCTGCTAAAACTTATCCTTGAATATTATCCCAATATTCCAGAAAAGTGTTGCCATCGGCGGCGAGACACTAATAATATGGATGAGCACCACCGCAAGTAACACAAACTTCTTACTTTTAACAGAAGATGGAGTGAGGTTGCTTGAATTTGATTGAGAATACCGTCATGGCGGTAGTCACAAGCACTCGTTTGCTAATTTAACTGCATGAGTAGTTGGCTAATCCGAAGGAAGAAGAAGAATTAACATCACTTGAGAAACAATCGATTTGTTTCGTGAAAATCGGACCTTGGGATTTGTTTTTTTGATAAATCGTCAACACAATCTTGATATCTTCTTTCCAAAAGATTAAAAAAAAAAAAAACCAACCGCAGCAGAATTAAAGAATCTTTGGTCGGTTTGGGTTTTAGGCATTATAGAAAGTAATCAAGTTTGGTGCAATTCGGTGAAACCATGATGAGGGCATGCAATGAAGGAGATCTGTTGTAACGGTCCCGTGCCTCAGGGAAACGATCACCAAAAACGTTTGTTCAAAGTTAGAATTTCTTTTCGGAGATTTTTCATCTTGAGGAGGAAAGAATTTCATTGATGAATTAGGAACCGAGATCTTCCAAGTGAACATAAACGAGGGGGTTCTTTTTCGAGCCAACGATGGGCTGCCCCTGCAAGAGAGAATGGAAAAAGCATAAGCTTAATCGCTGAATTAGGCACATCCTTGTATTTGATTATGGAAGTTATTTTGTTAAACCAACGAATGTGATCATGAGGATTGTCTTTCTCAAGTCCAAAGAATTGGTCCGAAGTCATCATATAAATGAGACTATGCTTGAGCATCGAAATGCTCAGCAAGAATTAGGAGAACCACGATTGCCTCCGCATAAACCCTCGTGGGTACAACGGAGTCTATTCGCCATAGTACGTTGATCGGGAAACCCATCTTAACTACGGGAGATTCTTCAAGAGAAAAAGGTTGCTTTGAACGTCTACGGTTACGACGTTTTGGGTTTGTGGTGGTTAAGAAGAATTACCAACGAGATTAGAAGAAGAACGAGTGTGCATGCACTAAATACAAGAAAAACACAATATTTTTGGTAACCGGATATTAAAAGTCCACGGTAGCTCTTTAAACTACGCACAAGAGAGCGTAAGGAATTAGCACGCCGAAGCGATTTAAAAGCGTTCTTATTTTTTGGCGATGTTCCTTGGATCAACCCCCCTTATATCCTCCTAATCATAGTTTGTACGCAAAGGTGAGCCGATTAAACGATTAACAACTATACACGATTTGTGATGTTGTTTTAAAAATTTTTTTTTGGTACTTTCAATACTATAGGAAAAGTATTGTTGGTATTTTTTATATTTAAAAAATAAGAAAATATATTACACAAACGGAAAATGATAACTACACGAGGAAGGGTCTTCAAAATTAATCTTCAAACGTACACGAAAATCGCACACACCTCCCCGGCAGCGGCGCCACAAATTGACTCGTCCCTATTAGTATATATAAATATAATAAATATATAATATAAATACGTAATAAGGATAAGATCAATAATAAGAGAGATAAGTATTCCGTAAGGCTTCTAGAAAATTGCTTTTAACCAAAGCAAAATCCAAAACCTCCTAGGTCGTTTCCCAACGAGGTGTGAATTGAAAGATCGGATTAACGTTTGTGATCGCGTGATTGAATAAGTTTAAAGGTTTCTGAATGGTTTTTCTAATTTCTACAATTAAAATGCAAAAACGAGTAAAGAAACCTAAAAACGAAAGCTAACAATGATTTAAACCTAAAAACGAGAACGGGATCGAAAACCCGTTCTTTAAAAAACCAAATTGTAAAATTTAAACCCTACAAAAACAAATTTAATTTTCTTAGGTGCTAAATGATAAAGAAATTTAAAAAAAAAGAATTATGTATTTTTTTTATTTTTTAATAATTTTTATGAATTAAAAACAGTTTTAAAAAGAAAATTTGATAAAAAATACTAAATTAAACGGGAAAAATTTGAAAAAATGCAAAAAAGTAGTTTGAAAGGAGCTGAATCTAGGAAAAATAAAATGGGTGAAAGTACTTTTTGAAATAAGCCAGAAATAAGCACTTAAAGGCTGTTAGCTTAAAAGGGCCAAAAGTGTATAAAAGATAAACACTGAGTAGGGCTAACAGATAGCCCTACTAGAGCCTGTTGGTTAAGTTGTGTAGAGTGAGGGACGGTGTGGTGCTATAAGGGAGGTCGACAAGGTCCGAACTTGGGCCTTCCGTTTTAACAAAAAAAACTTTTTTTTAAATTCTTTTTTGCAAAAATGTAAAACTAGTGAAAATAAACAACTTTAAAAAAGTGAGTTTTTACAAAACTTAAAAATAAGCTGAAATAAGCAAAATAAAAGTGATAGAATATGGTTATATTAACTAAGGCTAATTATGTTAAAACAGTTAAGCTATTTAAGGGCAAACAAGCTATTGGAAAAAGAAACTAAGCTAAAACGGATAGTATACTATACCTAATAAGCAATTTGAACAAAAATAAGCAAAGAAAAATAGACAGATAAGGTAAAAATGGCAAATAAGCAAATGGGCTAATCACTACATACAACCAGCCTAAGGGACAATTTTTGGGCTTATTTTTAAGCCCTAAGATGAAACCTTATGGCTTAATGAGCTATATAAGCTTAAAGCTTATCCTGGTGGCTTTCTAAATCAGCAATAAAAATAGAGTTTGAAAATCAAATAAGCTGCTAAAAAGACTTAAGAAAAGGCTAGTTTACACAGGTTGTTTACTTTTTTTGTTTTCTTAAAATACAAATGGGCTTTTTGCAGATTAATTTTAAGCAAGAAAAAAAAGACTAAAATCTAAACTAAGTTAAAACAGATAAAAATTGTCCACTAATGAGCTTATGCTCAAAAAATTGATAAGCTAAAAACAGTTTATACTAAACTAAATTTAAATTTGAAAAAAAGACTTTTTTAAACTAAAAAATGACTTGACAGTTTTAGACTAAAGCAAAAGTATACTAAAAGGAAACTAACCTACTGCATTAGGACATCAATAACAACACAAAATCAAGACTCAAAAGCTACTTAAAAGTTCTTAATCAAATAGGCACTTAAAACTTGTTCTTGAACCACAATTTTGAACAACTTTTTAGAAAAACCTTAAAACAAACATTAAGACTTAAAATTTTTTTGAGAACTGATTTAATAAACAACTTAAATAAGGCATGTAAAGTCCGCAAGGTGACCCAAATGGTTTAAAACATGCTTTGCCCCAATTTAACCCCTTGACCCAAACACCCCTTTAAATAATTTAAAAACCAATTTAAACTGATATAAGCTGATTTAAGCAAAAAGACTTGAAGACAAATGGCAAACAAACAATAATAAACAACTTTAAGCATAACAACGTAAAAAAAGCATCAAATAACAATAGCAACTAGCAGTATTAAGGTAAAAATGGACAGTTTTAAGCAAAAACTCAAACAAAGGACATTTAGGCAATAAACAAAGACAATAAGCATAAAACAAACATAAATAAGCAAGAATAAGCAGGAAATAAGCACAAATAAGCAGATGAACAGTAAATAAGCAAAATTGAAAAAAAAACTTACAAAACCCTTGCTCAAAACAAAGGTGAATAAAAGTAACTCTACAAGCCTCTACATGCAAAGACAAGCTAGTGTGGTCTATAAGCTCTTCCAAGGCTAGCTTATCATCCAATTTGCAGAGGTACTTTTAGGGGTGAGCTTTTTTGTGATTTTTTTTAAAGACAGAATTGAAAACAATGTTTATATAAGCTCTCAATGAATCAAGAGCTTATACAAAAGCTTAAAAAACATTATTTAAGAGACAAGTATTGTAAATGACAATAACTAATGGAAAACTTTAAAATTTCATTAACTTGATAATGCTTGAAAATTAAATGACAAGTAAATAAAAATGACAGTAAATTAAGTTGCAATATTAAAATTGGTACAAATTTGTTATTACAATACTTAGCAAAACAAAATTCGACAAAAAATATAAGCTACAAAGGACCTATATTTATACTAAAAGTTCTTCATGTCTTGAGCTTCACTTGTGCTTGTTTACTGAGAGAGTTGAGGAATTGTGTTTATTGTGTGAGTAGAACCCAAAGGTAATCTAAGCCATCACAAGGCTTTTGTCCCCAAGTCAAATCATCACGACCCTTGATTATCTTGTCCAATGGTGTTGTTTAGGATTGCCAAAGTGGCAATTGGAGTGTAGTGAGGTGGGGTGAGATGAAAGGGATGGTTTTGGCTGGTTGGAACTGTAGACGAGGCAATAAAAGAGACAATGAATAAGTGACAATAGTTTTTGCGGAACTGTTTGAGTTACACGTTGGTTTGGTTTTAGGTGCAGGGTGAAGGTTTGGAGATTTGATAAAATTTAGAAAGCCCTTTAGTTTGTATTGTCATGTTGCCAATGAAAGTCCTGTGTGATTTAAGTTTATGGGACTATGGCAACATTAGCCTTGCGTGTGTGATTAAGTTTAACACGTACATATCCTTTGTAGGACTATGGGGTTATACTAACTGTTTAAGGCTTTTGGGCTAACAGGGTTAAAAGAGTGATTGGGCTTATTCTTTGGTTTTGGGCCAGTTTGGGCTGTTTCCTTATTAAAAGGATTTTTGGGTTTGGGCCGAGCATAATAAAAAAGGATTGGGCCCTTATGCTTGAATAAGTCTTTGACATTAACCCTTTAATGGGTTTCCCCGGCCCATTAGATGGGTAAGGGTGGCTTTGACTTGTAACTTGTTGACTTTTGACATGAACTTTGACTTTGTATTTTCACAGCTTTTCCATTCGAGCTTTGTTTTTGTCCGTTTTTGCCTTAGATTTTTTCGTCCTTTTGTCTGGGATATCCATTTCCCTCACAATATAAGTGAAAACATACAAATACAATGTATTTTTGGTACGTTTTTGGTCGTTTAAGTCCGGTTTTAATGGAAAATGGTATGTGTAATTAAGCACATATCAAAATCCCCCATACTAAACTATTGCCGTTTTCTCACGTAATGCTATTAGTAAACACTTAAGAAAACTAAGACTCTCAATCCCCCTCGACTAATAACCTCGAAAAGTAGCTAACTGTTCGTCAAGGGGAAATAACGAATCAAAAGCTGTTGAAAAGCCTCTTTTTGACCATTTTTTATATTTACACCAACTACCACTAATATTTTTGTATTTTTCCTTTTTCCTTTTCTCAACTAACTAACTTGTTTGACTTTCGTTATTTTTAGGGATCATAGAACAAGACGCACTTTAATCCTAAAATGCTTAAAAAGAGAAATTCATCGTCCCTGACTTTTCACTTATTCCAAACCAAGGTTAAAACGAAATCACCTCAAATTGAAGTTAAATGCTAGCACTACACATATTTGGTAACTTGTAAACTTTTCAACTCTCGACATTATTAATATATATTAGGTGAATTGTGCCATTTAGAATTCAACTATGGATCAACGTTTTGTAAAATTTCTATGCGTCACGTTCCACCAAAAAAGAAATGAGTTTGAAGGCGAGATCATCCCATGTAGCGACTTTCGTCTCGGCACATCCTAACCTTGCGGCTAAGTGACCAGGCCTTATGACACCCATAGAGACTAAATCGGGACTCATGGACCTTTGGTTTCAAAAACTCTTAGGTTTCCCGTATATACATAGCTTATTTAGAAAAACTTAAAATGAAATAGTCTTAGTTCAAAAGCATATTTAAATTTAAGAAAAAGATATTTTCCCTATATTTATTAAATCAATTACCACACTAAACATAATTATTCCATCTTTAAACTAAGGACAATCTTTCGAACCTTTAAAGGCTGCAACCATCGGTTGTGAGCCGCAAGAAGCAGCAAACTTTTATCAACACGAATATTACTATGGCCTATTATTTAGAAGTCTGCAACATCGTTGTGATCGGCAAGATGCAGTAGAACTTTTATCAGCCCACAGTTTTATTATTGTTATTACTTACATTTTTTTATATTAACCATGAATATAGAGGAAAAATTTCATTTTTAATGAAAAATTTAAGTATAAAATTTTAAACTAAAATTATAGATAATCGACTTTACTTCAAAAACTTGTTGATTTAAGTTTAATTTTCAAATTAGCACGTAGTAATAGTCTGGTTACTGGAGCTTATGGGAGAAAAAGCCACAACAAACTACACTTATGAGCTCTTAAAGTATTCCAATAATCCTTGGTTTAGCATCTAACTCAAACCTTAACTGATATTTTTGTTCTTCGCAAAGATCCGCGAATGCTTAGTCTAAAAGTTAAGGAACAAGCTAGAGCTCAACACGCTCGATCGAGTCAAAATTTATTCTTATCACCCAGCAAGAAAGTCAAAATTAAAGTTCAAAACACTTATTATAGTTTTAAATTTATTTATTGTTTTCATTTTTGGTAATTGGTGTTAAAAACGGAAATTACAAGAAAACAAACGACTGCAAGGCGAGCATCAAGAATTGAGAAGATCCCCATACTAGAACTAACATTGTCCTCAATGTTTTAAGAATGGTCTCTACGCAAATCCTAAGCCATTTATTAAGTATGCTTAAAGAAAAACAGTTAGTCTATAAGATTTGATATTGGGATCTAACATGAAGGCTGAGGAGTGGAAGCACTTGTAACGACGGACAAAACCGCGAGCAAGGAATGGCTTCAACAATCCTGGACATACAAAACCACAAAACACGGAAAATGGAAGAGGCGAGCCCCCTCACAACACAAAACACTTATTCATTATTACTACTACTACTATAATCATATTTAGATAGGCATGGGTGCCACCCCGAGCGCTTGTATTAAGGTCACTAGCTTGACCTATCCCCCCATAACTTTAGCTGTGTCCAGGGGGATAGAATGGTAGGACACGGGAACATCCAAGACATGGATGTCCTCTCCATAAGCGCAAGGAAAAATCTCCATCGGGCTTTTTAAAATTTTAATGACATTGAAAGCTTTAGAGCCCCGATGAGATTAATCCTTGGGAGGAAATGAAGTATGTGGGAACTCCGTTAAAAGTGGAGAATCCCGGGTTGAAAACTTTTTCCTTAATTTTCCGTATGGGAAAACGGAGAGTAAATTTCAGACCCGGAACTTCTTTGTGGAAGATGGGAAGTTTCATAAAGGAGGAGATAAAAATCCTCAATAATTAAAGAAGATATTAGTAGTCTCTTTACATTCTTACTCGTGTTACAAACGAATAGTGACTTCCCAAAAAGGTTTCCCATGAATGATTATACCCGGATTACATACCTTGTCCCTCGTTGTTGGTCGAAGGCCAAATCATTATCCTCCAGAAAATCCTCATAGACAACCGAGTCACACTCCCGCAGGGGAATGAAGGCAATCACTTGATCCAGGAAGATCAAGTCATCAATCAAAAGTTTAGACTCTTTGATTTTCTCTTCCCCAGAGTCAAATGGATCATCATATGTATTATCATTAACGGTCTCAAGATCAAAAAGTTCATCATCATAATCATCCCATAATGGTGGGGATAAGTAATCAAGAGCATGTTCATCGGTTGAACATCTAGAAATGGGATCAACAAGATTGTCGTCGGAAGAATTTATTATCAACCAATCTTCGAGAAATAGAATCCATTTCCTTGAGATAGGAATCATGGATACGAAAAATACTCTATTTCTCAAAGATCGTATTCGGCATCAAAGTAAAGGTAATCAATTTCTGGTGGAAATGTAAAATGAGCGAGTTCATCGACGAACTCCTCAAGAGAATAATCACTATTCTCAGAAATCGGGAGACTATGTGAAGAAGAAGTGGTACTGCCACTTAAAGAATTATGAAAAGGAGGGAGAAGAGATGAAGGATTACTATTTTCCAGTGGAAATGAATCACTTGGCGAGATAACTATCGAATTCTTCACAAATTAAGATAACTTTCTCCAAGAAAGTAAGTGTGGTGGGGAATAAGAAGACTGTCACGGTTTTCTTAAATCGGAGTAGGAATGCCACTCCCCAAAAATGGATTATCATGATAAGGAGTGAGATCCTTTAGTTTTAACAAGATTTAGCAAGTTCTTAATAATTCCTCCCACCTGATCACAGGAATATCATTTACTTCCCGGTGAAGTTAATCGGGATGAGAATGATAGAAGAAGTGGGATTGGCCACTTGGATGATTGGTTAAATCTTTTCATTGCCAACATGTCTTCAGATAATCTTGGGGTGTGAAACATTGTAGACATCAATCATGTTGATTGATTCTTGATGAGGTTGGGTTGAATAGCTTGAAGTGTCATGTCTCATATTCAAGATTAATCTTTCATTTCCGTCACGGAGAATCATTTCTTCTCCATGAACGTCGATTAAAGCACGAGCGGTCCGTAAGAAAGGTCTTCCGAAGATAAGGGGGACTCGAGGATCGCTTTCATAATCAACGAAGACAAAATCAGCGGGAAATGTGAACTTTCCAACCGGAACAAAGACATCTCTTGCAATTCCTTCCGGTGTACAAATTACACGATTAGCAAGTTCAAGGGTTATTTGGGTGGAAATAAGCTCGGGTAAACCTAACTTTTTCCAAACCGAGAGTGGCATCAAGTTGATGCTAGCACCTAGATCGGCTAGGGCTTTACACTTGAGCTCACTAAAACCACACGGAATGAGAAATTTCCTAGGGTCCACCTAGTTTTTTTTTGGGTAACTTCTTTAGGAATAACCGCTGAGCAATTTTCACTGAGGGTATATTTGCCAAATCAAGATAAGAAGTTTCTCTTTGTGGAAAGGAGACATTTAAGCAATTTTTTGGTATTATCAGGATAAGAATTCAAGCACTCGAGGCAAGAGAGATATGATATGAAGTTGTTTAAAACATTTGCCAAAATTTTGAGGATTTGGACTTCATCTTTTTCTTTCTGTTTTTCTTGGTTCATTCTTGACGGATAAGGAATATGAGGATGACGAGCATCCCTTTGGTGAACCACATATTTCTTTGTGACGGAGGTTTAGCTTTTTGGACAAGAAGAGGTGGGACCTTAATGGTAAACTCACCATGTTCCGGGTCCGTTAAAGTCTCCTCAACACGTTTCATGTCTCCCTCCGGATTAACGAATGGAGGAGGTATAGGAAAGGTTGGTCCATCAAGAACAAGACCACTTTGAGTGGTAATGGCTTTCAACTAACCTTTCGGGTTAGCAACGGTGCTGCTAGGGAGAGATCTCGTTCCCGAGGTAGAAGCGGTGTTCATTTGAAAAAAGCTTGCCATCATGTTTTTAAGCTCGTTTGTTTGGTTAGACATTAAAGTTTGAATCGAATTTTGCATTTCATTTCTTAACTCATTTTTCACATTGTTAATTTGGTTTTGCATGGCTTTCATGTTAGCCTCATTTGTTTTCTTAATTTTCTCCAATTCACTTAAAGGAACACTTTGATTTTGTTGAATTGGAGCTTGATAATTTGCATTTTGATTGAAATTGTTTCCTCAGTTATATCCTTGAGGTTGGCTAAAACGGGTTTGGGATTATTTTGCTCTATTTTTGTTGAGCAAAGCCGGTGGTCAAGTTTGATTTGCCACCACCTGAAGTGACGATAACCGAAATTAACCTGATTGTAGTTAACGTGGCTTGTTGAAAACTATCCTTGAATAATATCCCGATATTCTGGAAAAGTGTTGCCATCGGCGGTGAGACACTAATCATATGGATGAGCACCACCGCAAGTAACACAAACTTCCTCAACTTTTTTACAGAAGCTGGAGGTTGGGTTGCTTGGAATTGTTTGAGAATAGCCGTCATGGCGGTAGTCACAGCACTCGTTTGCTGATTTACTGCATGAGTAAGTTTGCCTATATCAGAGAAAGAAGAAGAATTAACATCACTTGATTTCACTTGAGAAACAATCGATTTGTTTTGTGAATTGCGGACCTTGGATTTGTTTTCGATAATCGTCAACACATCTTGAGTACTTCTTTCCAAAAGATTACCACCGGCGCCAGAATTCAAAGAATCTTGGTCGGTTGGGTTTAAGGCATTGTACGAAGGAGATCTTTGTAACGGTCCCATGCCTCATGAAAAGATTACACACATAACGTTGTTCAAAAGTTTGGAAATTTAAATTTCGGAGATTTTGTCGTTCTTGATGGAAAGGAAAGAATTCATTGATGAATTTTATGAAACAGATCTTTCCCAAGTGAGAATAGAACGAGGAGGTATTTTTTTTTTTATAATTCGATTTTGAGCCAGCGACGGGCCTTGCCCCTGCAAGAGAGAATGGAAAAGCAAAGCTTAATCGCTTAATTAAGGCAAATCCTTGTATTTGATGGTGGAATTATTTTTTAAAACCAACAATGTGGATCATGAGATTGTCTTTCTCAAGTCCAAGAATTGGTCCGAAGTCATCATATTAATGAACTATGCTGAGCTCGAAATGCTCATCAAGAATAGAGGAACCACCATTGCCTCCGCATAACCCCGTGGGGTCACGAGCAATTCAGCCAAATACGTTGATCCGGGCCATCGAAACTAACGGGAAGATTCTTCAAGAGAAAAAGGTTGCTTTTGAACGTCTTCGTTATGACGTATTGGGCTTGTGGTGGGTTAAGAAGAAATAACCAACGAATAACAGAAGAACGAGGGCGCATGCACCAAATAAAGAAAAAACAACCACATATTTTTGGTAACCGGAAAATGTTAAAAGTCCACGTAGCTCTTTAAACAACGCACAAGAAGAGAGCGAAGGATTTAGCACGCCGAAACTATTTAAAAGCGTTCTTCCTTTTTGGGCGATGTCCTTGGATCAAGCCCAGCGTTATATCCTCCTTATCGTTGTAATCAAGGTGACCCGATTATAAAGATTAACAACACATTTGATTTTGTTGGATTTAATAATTTTTTGTACTTTCAATACTTTATGAAAAGTATTATTGGTAATATTTTTAATTTTAATAATAAGAAAAATATCCTCATAAAACGGAAAAATGATAACTTCATGAGGAAGGGTCCCCTTCAAAAATAATCTCCAAACATACACGAAATCGGCACCACACCTCCTCCCCAACACTGGTGCCAAAAATTGACTCGTCCCTATTAGTATATATAAATATAATAAATATATAATATAAATAAGTAATAAGGATAAGATCAATAATAAGAGAGATAAGTATTCCGTAAGGCTTCTAGAAAATTGCTTTTAACCAAAGCAAAATCCAAAACCTCCCGGGTCGTTAACAAGGCTTTTCTAAACTATTGATTCTTTCATTCCCCTTGATGAACACTTAGCTACTTTTCGAGGTTATTAGTCGAGGGGGATTAAGAGTCTTGGTTTTCTAAGTGTTTACTTATAGCATTATGTGAGGACACGCAATAGTTTAGTATGGGGGATTTTGGTATGTGCCTAAATACACATACCTTTGACCTTTAAAACCGGACTTAAATGACCAAAAACGTACCAAAAATACATTGTATTTGTATGTTTTCACTTATATTGTGCAGGAAACGGATATCCGAAAAAAACGACGAAAAACGAAGCCAAAAACGACAAAGTCAAAGTCCAAGTCAACCCCGACAAAAGTCAAAGTCAAAGACGGAGCCGAAACCGAAGAAAAACTTAATGGGCCAACCCGTACCCATCTAATGGGCCGAGACAGCCCATTAAGCTTTTATTATGAAGACTTATAAGCCATTTAAAGATAAAAAGGCCCAATTCCTTTTTATTATAATAACCGGCCCAATCCAAGCCCAATCCATAAACACATTTAACCCTTTAACGCCTGTTAACCAATATCCTTTAACCCTTAACTGTCATTAGTCCTCCAAGGACTAACTTTGCAATAATAACAAACACCTTGGAAGGCCATTTCTGCTAAACCCTCAAAACTATATTCACCACAAGGACTGATATTGCAATACGTTTATACATGTTGAGGGTTCTTTCTTGCCAAAACACTAAACTTTCACAACCAAACCAAATTTCCCGCCAAATCAACCCTATCATTTCCTTTGTCCCTTTCCCCCTCCTCGTTTACTGTTCACCCCAGCCAAAACATCACTGTCAAACCCTCACCCTACTTCATATGACTACAAAAGACACCTTGGCAATCACTCAAAACCCTATTGGACAATGAATCAAGACAAAGGGTTAATGGTTGAGATCAAACGGATTGGGCACCAAGCATAATAGATGGCTGAGATTGCTTGGGATCTCTCTCACACAACCCTTGGACCCTCTTTATGAAGAAACACAGCAAGAGAAGACTCAAGATTTAGCTTTTATTATAAAATAGGACCATTTGTAGTTTATAGCTTTTGTCGAATTTCTGTTAAGTCCATGTATTTGTATTAACAAAATTTGTACCATTTTAAATAATGCATTTTTAATATATTGTCATTTAAATTACTGTCTTTAAATTCCAAGCATTGTAATTTTTTTTAGTTAATGAAATTTACAAGTTTTCTTTAAATACTGTCTTTTACCTTAATTGTCATTTAAATGCTATTTTTAAACTCTTGTTTAAGCTTTTGAGTCATTAAAAGTTTAAATAAAAGTTTGTTTACCTTTTTGTCAAAAAATTCAAACATAAAAAAAATGGGATCTATCAAAGAAAGCAAGGAGCAAGGTGAATATTGGATGGCCTTGGTTTAGAGATTTTTGGGAAGCACATAGGTTGTTTATAAGCTGTTTGAGGGCTTATTTCCTTGCCATAAGATTTGGAGTTTTGTAAGTTTCCATTTTCCATTGTTTGCTTATTTACTATTCAAGTGCTTATTTCTGCTTATTTACTGCTTAATCTTGCTTATTTATGTCCTTATATGCTTATTTGTCTTTACTTGTTGCTTATATGTTACTTGTATAAGTTTTTCCTTTAAACTATCCATTTTTAGTTAAATCTGTCTATTGCCTTTTTGCTTATTTAGGTGCTTATTTTTGTTTGGATTTTGCTTATTTATGCTTACTTTGTTTATATATTTATCTGTCTTCAAAATCTTGTGCTTAAATCAGTCTAATTTAGCTTAAAATTTAATTTAGAAAATTTAAAGGGGTTTTTGGTCAAGGGGTTAAAGTGGGAAAAATTTGGTGTTAAAAACCTATTGGGTCCACTTGGCCACTTTTGCCAGCCATTTAAATTAGTTTTATAAGTTGTTTATAGAGTTTTAATGTCCTCCAAAGTCTGTTTAAGTTTTGTCAAAAATGGTTTTATCAAAAACTGTGTTTCAAAACAGTCTCATAGTTTTCTTTATTTGAATTGAGATTTAAAACCAGTAGGGTGAAGTGTCCTAAGTATAGTTATTGTGGTTGTTTTTAAGTGTCTAATGCAGTAGTGTGAGTGTCCTTTAGTATAGTTTTGTTTTATCAAATTTGTCACAAGTTTTTGTGAAGTGTCTTTGAGTCTAAAAGTCCCTTTTTTATTTTCAACTTTCAGCAACTTAAAATAGTTTTTAGGTCTTGAAATTTTGAGCATAAGCACTTGTTGGGTGAACTCATCTGTTTTATACCTTATTTTTCATTTTGAAGCTTGTTTTATTAGCTTAATTAGTACCTGCTTTTAGCATCTAGTCTTTTAAGAAAACCAAAAATTGCATACCCTGTGTTGAGTGTTAAGCCCTTTTTACAGCCCTTTTTCCTAGCTTAATTTAGTTTCAAACTCTTTTATCTTTGCTGATTTAGATGGCCCTTAAGCTAGGCTTTAAGATCATATAAGCCAAATAGCCATAAGGTTCCTCTAAAGAGCTTAAAATTAAGCTCAAATAGTTGTCCCTTAGGCTGTTGATTGCCATTTTTAGCTTGTAGCTTAATTGCTTTTTCTGGCTTATCTGTTTATTCTTAGCTTATTTTTGTTTGTAGGAGCTTATTAGGTATAGTTTAGCCCTAGCCTTAGCTTATTTTTCTTTTCCATTTGCTTATTTGCCATAAAATGCTTAACAGTTAGTTAAAAATGACTTAGAGTTAAAAAGTGAATCTGTCAAGTTGTTTTAGCTTATTTCGTGCTTATTTTTAAGTTTTAAAATTTTTTCCTTTATTAAAGTTGGTAGTTTACAGCTTATTTATAAGCTGTATTAAAAGTTTTTTTTAAAAAAAGCAAAAAGGGGAAGGTGGAAGTCCAAGGTGAGCCAAGGCTCGAACCCTGGACCTCAACACCCTCAACCCTTTATAACACACACACTTACCGCTGCGCCCTTGGGACTTTTTCGTTATAGTCCCAAGTGGCTTGGTATTTAAGGACGTTTTGGCCCTTTAAGCTTATAAGTTGTTTTAGCTTATTAACGATTCTTTTGATAATTGTTTGGGGCATTTCTATTTTTCTTAGATCTCAACTAAGATCAAAGCATTTTCCTTATTTTATAAGATTTTTATAAGTTCTTTAGTATTTTTAAATAAATTTTTCATTTCTAAAACCAGATTTAAATCATAATAAATTATTAAAAAGTCAAAAAAATATAATTCTTTTTTTCAAAATTTTCTTTTATCGTTTAGCACTTAGGAAAATTAAATTTGCTTTCGTAAGGTTAATTTTGTAAAATTTGGTTTTTTAAAGAACGGGTTTTCAATCCCGTTCTCGTTTTTAGGTTGAAATCATTTTTAGCTTTCGTTTTTAGGTTTTCTTTAATCATTTTTGCATTTTAATTAGAAAATCCAAATCCAAATCTCTTAATCCATTCAATTCACGCGATCACAAACGTAACCGATCTTCAATTCTCACCTCGTTGGGAAACGACCCGGGTAGATTTTTGAGGGATTTTGTTTTGGATAGAAACGAATCTTTTAAAAGCCTCTCGGAATACTTGCTTTAGCCTTATTATTTATATATTTATTATATATTTATATAATTAAAAGGGTTGAATTTAACCTGACGATCAACGGCGTATTGGGGTGTATCCCTTGGAGTGCGCGCAAAGTTTATAATCAATATGATATTCATTCCTAAAATATAAATATCTTCGTATCTCTGAATAGTTATCTTGATGGATACGGCGTTTGGCAGAAGGTGAATACGCCGTATTGGGAATTGTTTATACGTGTTTTCTTGTGAAGAGTTGGCGCTAATACGCCGTATCTCTTTTCCTGGATACAGTGTATTAGTCAGAATTGAGCAATCTTCAAATATCTTCTTTTTAGCTCCATAATATGCACCTTTTAGCATGTCTTCACAAATCACTCCTCAATTACTGCAAATAACACTTTTAAGCAATTAAGTACAAATTCTTGCAATAATTATATAAAAATAGGAAACTTATTCAGGATAAATGATGGTATAAATGTGACGTTATTTGATGTCATCAAATATCCCCCCACTTGAATCCTACTTGTCCTCAAGTAGACTCTAGATTATATTGAAAATGTATCCTAACCGAAGTTAAGGATTTTTCCGTTTAAGCACTTCTTTTGATTTAATCACCTGTACAAGACCAAGCACCACACGAAATATGGAAATGAAAACACTCAGATCACTCAACTAATCTAGGGTGTAACATTTAAGTGGTACGCTCATTTGCTCGGTCGTGATTAGCTTCGTATCATAAGCTTGGCAAGGATACACATCTCCACCATTAAAGCTAAGGAGAAACAAGTCAAAAGGTAAATTGGGTTTTATATAAGGCTAAGGTGGATCATTCTAACAATCTTTCATCGATAGTACACACCAACAAGGCAGCTGAAGCATACATACACGGCCATAACGATGGAATAGACATGTGTGTTCAATCACATCCTCATTCGAGTTTAACCAAGGGTTAGGATGAAGAACGATATAGGGTAGGGATCTTCTAGTTTTCACCAAAGTAATAAACCAACAAGGAGGCTAAATCACGCATACATGGCCGTAACGACAGAATAGACATGCATGACCCAATCCAAACCTCGTTCGAGTAAAACCTAAGGTTAATTGCTAGGAATAGGAAGTAAATTGTTGTTAAATAAAATTTACAAAACAAATAGATTAAGCTTGAACAAATAAGGTAGCTGCTAGTAACTTTTCCCGACCGTTCCATGATAAAGACTCTAAATATATACAAACACCTCGATCATAGAAATGACAAAGACAACCTAAGTTGGCGTTCCCATAACGGTCAACTTCCCGAACATCCCAAAGTTACATAATTTTACAAAAGTGGTGACATTGGCCACTTAATACAAAACTATACATCGTCACATATCAACGAATAATCGATCCTTCTAAGAATTTCACCGGTTTAAGTTTAGCGAACCGACTATAAATCTTCCTTCTCTTTTTTGATGCATTTTCTATTTTTCCATTTTTTCATAACATAAACCTCGGTTCAGCTCATTGTCTTCACAATCA
>BQNB010058461.1:1666-37754 GCA_026074375.1 Tanacetum coccineum | reverse complement strand
CGTAGCTCGTAGATTAATCAAATGTATTATTAGTAAGCTAACCGGGCCAAAGACACATGAAAAGCCCATTAGGAAAGCCCATGGCTAGTTACTTAAGTTGTATAAATACCCTCTCCACACATGGAGAGGGTGTTGGTTAGTTGGGTCATTCACACATAATCTAATCTTTCATTCTCTCTTACTTTCTCTTACTAGAACCTTCTTTCCATCCACTTTCTCTCTCTAGAATTTCTTTATAGTTATTTGGTGTTATAGAATACTAGCATATTCTACACCTTGTCATCCAAGAACCACAAGTCATCAGTTGAGGTTCATTGAGCAGCAAGGACATTAAATGTTATAATCTTTTGTATTAGCTTTTTCTTTTGTATTTGTAATGTAACGAAAGCTAATAGAAATGGTTATCAGTTATGTTGTTCAATTTATATCAGTTATGTAAGAAGAAGCCATTATGCTCACTTACTACTGATTTTTACTTAGGCTATTTGTATATTTAAATAGGGGGAGATTGTTGGGTCAGTCATTGAGCCCTTTAGTCTCTTAGAAGATTTAAACATAAAATCGCCTAAGTGTAAGTTCAGCTTGTGATAGTTGAAGAAACTTTAGCTCCAGCTCTATAGGTACTCAAACAACATCTTCAGTTCAGTTTAGGTTGCAGAACAAAAACTGACGAAGGCCTTACCAAGAGCTTCACTTTTATAACAAAGTAAGAATCAAGAAGTGTAAATAAGCTGAAGATACTCAAGCAGCATCTTCACTTCAGTTTAGGTTGCAGAACAAAAACTGAAGGGAGCCTTAGCAAGAGCTTCACTTCTACAATGAATCGAGCTTTATGTCATTTATTTTGTTGTAATTCAGAGTAAGAAGAAGCCGTGTTGCTTACTTACTTTTAATCAAACTTAGGCTATTTTTCTATCCAAATAGGAAGAGATTGTTGGGCCAATTTAGTGCCTAATTGCCCCTTGTACAGGATTTGTATGAAAAATATCCTAAGTAGTTAATTAAGTCGCTGAACATATTTATGTTCAGCGAGTCATCCTCAAGTAGTCCTTCAGAGTCTGAAGAAATAGACTCGGAACAAACTGAGGCGGTTCTCAGAGAGTGAAGAAAGGTCCAGGCCAGGATGATGGAGTTAGTAAGTGTCGACAAATAACTTACTAACTCGCTGAAGACCATCACTACAACCTAAAGATTGGCATTGGCGGGAACTTCCTTAAAGCTAAAAGCAAAGGAAGACATATGTACAAGAGTGGTTTACTTGTACTTTATGTAAGCAAAAGTTTTATCTTTCCCAAATGCATAAGGAAGAAAAAGAAGACAAAAGGACAAGAGTGGGTGCTTGGTTCTTTGTGAACCTTTCAAGAGAAGCTTTGACTTTTGTGAAGCTTCCAAGAGAAGCTTTACCTTTTTCTTTTCTTTATATACTAGATGTATTATAGTGTTATGGTTATCCATTCTTAAATATTACACAAAAATTCCTTAGGCCAAAAGGTATTAGTTGATAGGTTTGATCCTCTCCTAGAACACACTAAGCGAAGATGCTTGTGGTTCATATTAGGAGAGTTTATTTGTCATTCAATAGCGGTTGTTGTTCCACCAACAACCGGGTATAATTCTTTGATTCATATCAATAAAGAGTTAAACGATGAAAAGTACAAATTGTGTTATTAGTATCTTTATTAGGTCTCGTTGTAACATATCAGATGTTACACGATTTGAGGGACTAACATAAAGAGCATCCATTTCCTTATTTATTGCCTCAACCCACTGTTGATTCTTACATGCTTGCCAGTAGGTTTTAGGTTCAAAGACCTTATTCAATTTAATAGTAAAATAAAACTTTTTAGAATTAAGGTTTGCATAACTAACAAACCTTTTAAGACCAAATTTAACCTTAGAATCAACAACATACTCATCATATTTGTTTGGAAAAATAGAAGATCTTTCAGACCTTCTCAAAGGTTGATTGACCATATTTGGAATAAGTTATGTGTAAAGAACATCAGCAACATCACCCTCAGATATTGCAAAGCCGTCCTCAGAAGTTGCAGCTGTAACATCCCAAAACCAGGTTTTTAGTATTTTAGTACAAGAATGCCATTGGAGGGTTTGACTAGACTTTATATGTAATGAAAGACCAAATGTGATTGGCTAGTCAAATAAGTAGTCAAACTATAAGTCTAGATATTATGTAAATGGTTTTAGAAAATACCATGTGTCATAACTAAGAAGAGAAAGTACTTAAAGGACCTATGGTGTCAAATGGTCAAAGTTGTGACTAAATTATAACTAGATACATATCCTAGAATTTCCAAACCTTCTATAATATTCTATTCCTCTCTTGTTTTGTGTATGTTGAGCTAAACAAAAAGGAGGGAAGAACATGGTGACCTAGATGATCAAATTATAAAGTAATTGGTGTTCCATGACAAGAGTTAAGTCTCTAAAAATGATCTTACATTTGGTAAGTAATTTTATTTGAGTTAAATTGGTGAATTAAAGAGTTAGGGTTTATATACCTAATTTACAGGTTTTGGGTAAAAGATATTTTAAAGTAAACTAATGAGGTTATAGTAATGATGGGATCAATGTTATTGAATAAAGTTAGTGATTTTGGAGTTTTCATCATATGATCAAGATATGATCATATAATGATAATAAATGATAAAAAAAGGTATGTTAATAGTTGTATAAACTAGTGTTATAGTATTTCATTAATGTGTTAAGTGTTATTGATGACTATGGACTATGAATCAAGGATGTATGGAGCTTTATTGGTAGAAATAACTATGGAATGAGGTAATTAACTTGGATATAACATGTGTTATATATTATTTATCATGTTATGTGTTGTAAATGAAGGAGTTAAGAACATAAGAACCTTGGTTTAGAAAGTATGGAAATAATAGAGATTTGACTAGATGGAATTCCGTAGCCAAAGTGAGTGTTAGTCCGTGGTTAAGGATTAACTAAGGTGTGTGATGAAAATGTTGTACGCGTGGTGTTTAGTTATAGCATGGTGATTATTGTTATAGTGTTAAAGATTGCAAGTTTTGAATGGTTAAAGTGATAATGAAGCAAGAATGAATGATAATAGGCTTGAATTAAATATGGATGATTATAATGCTAATTTGATGATGTGTATATGATTAAATGTTATATGCCGATTACTTACTAAGTGTTTCGCTTATGGTTTAGTTGTTTAACCGTTTTGTAGGTGCTTAAGCGGAGAAGGTAAGGTCTTGATTTAAAGGCCAAAGAATTGGAAGCTTGGATTGAGTGCATTGGCTTATGAGTAGGAAGATAGTACTAGATGCCGAGCTCAATCGATGTTAAACCTCCAAGAGTAATAAATGGTTTGTTAATGTCGTGGTCAAGTGTTATAGTATTTGTGGTTGTTAAAGTAAAGTATGTCGGAGTCATTGTTATAGCACGTGTTATAGATGTATGGAAAATGGGTCAAAAACGGATGTTTGGAAACCCGTAAAGTATGTGTTCACGGGTCTTTTAAACCATGAATGTTTAAGAAAATTATGTATTATGTCATGATAATGATTTCTGAAAGATTTGGTTCTATGTGGAGTTATAAAATTCATTTTCCAAAAAATTTTGTTAAGTGTTTAATTCTTAAAAAGTGCAGGTCGAGACCATATAGCCGTATGGTATGGGTGCATATGGCTATATGCTCTAAAAGTTGATTTTGGCCGAATCTGGAAGGGACCATACAGCCGTATGCTATTTATCATATAGTCGTATGTTCTAAATGTTATTTGGGTAGCTTCTGATCATATGGCCATACGGCTGTATGGTATTTAACCATACAACTGTATGGTACTTTTTCCAGATTTTGGTCGTTTTGTTTATTTTGTATAAAATGAACCGTAAGTCGTTAGAGGTCGTGTCACCCGCCATTTTGATGGTAATTAAGTCTACTTTTATTTAAAAATACTTCTAAGGTCTGGTTTTTAATTTATTTTTGTCAGTTTATTAAAGTGTAAAAAAAGTTCCATTATAGTCAAGTCGCTTCCGCGAAAAGTTTAATTTTTGGTCAAGTCGGGAAAGGGGCGTTTCAACTTGGTGTCAGAGCTTTGATGTAAGTGAACTAGGTTACCACTATAGGTTGCCTAAACTTAGGCCACTCATAGATGCATTTGCTGTAAGTGTAAGGTAGTGTGGAAAGTGAATGCCTTAGTTATAAGGTAGTTTAGTAATTGCGGCAAATTAGAATGATGATACTTAGACATCGAATGATTATGCAATGTGATATATGTTATTTACCATAGACTAAATGATTTTGATTACGGCTAAGAATGTAAAACACTTATTAGAGAAGTGTTAGGTGTGGATATATATGTTTATATGACATAAAGTCTACGGTAGTTATTTATATGTTTAAGTAACGCATGATGTGTATGATGGTATGGTTTTATGAAGTGTTTGAGCTAAGTAAAATGCATAGGATTGCATTTTAGATAAGTCATGATGAATATATGTGAATTGGGGCAAGTGAATGTATAAATGCTTAAATTATGTAAAAGTTGCTTAAGCTAAAAAAAAAATATTTTTCTGAGTTTTTATCACATTTTAGACTTTTATAAAGTAGAAAATCATTTTTTGGAATTTTTAGGAATTAATTTATCATTTTCTAGGATTTTAAATAGATTAAATAGGTTTTTAATTCATAAAAAATTATAAAAAGCCAAAAAAATAATAAAATTTTTTAGAAAATTTTATTTTGTCATTTTAGAGGTTTAGAAACTAAATTTTCATTTTTAGGATTAATATTTGCCTTAGTTAGTTTTTAGACGCATTTTTAGGATCCTCGTTTTGCGTTTTTAGTTTAAAATAGTTTTGCCTTAATTGTTTTTAAGTGTTTGCATTATTTTTCCATAGTTTTAGAAAACCAATCAAAATCTTTATTCCATTCAAGCATCAAATGTCAAACTGTCAAACGACTTTCTATTGCATTCCTCGTTGGGGATAACGACTCGGAAATCATACTTCCGGATTTTCTACATTGAGATTTTTGATTCTTACTATATATTTATATATTTATTATATTTAATATATATAAAGGGTTGAGTTTCTCATTGTCCAAAGACATCACTACAACTGAAGAATTGCCATTGGCGGAACTTATTCCTAAAGCTAAAAGCAAAGGAAGACATAAAGTACAAGAATGGTTTACTTGTACTTTATGTAAGTAAAAGTTTTATCTTTCCCAAATGCATAAAGAAGAAAAGATGGACAAAAGTACAAGCAAATAGTTAAATTAAACTACTTGATTTTGTACATGATTGAGACACATATGAAATAAAAAAGGCTGACACATCACATGGGACTTCAATGAAGCTTCCAAAAGAAGCTTTACATTTTCTTTCTTTATATACCAGGTTGTATGTACTGTATGGTATCTATTCTTAAATATTACACAAAAATACCTTAGGCCAAAAGGTATTAGTTAATAGGTTTGATCCTCTCCTAGATGTCACTAAGCGAAGACGCTTGTGGTTCATATTAGGAGAGTTTATTTGTCATTCAATCCTGGTTGTTGTTCCGCCAACAACTGGGTATAATTATTTGATTCATATCAATAAAGAGTTAAACGTTGAAAAGTACAAATTGTGTTATTAGTATCTTAATGGTCTCGTGTTAATATATATCAGATATCTTGCACGATTTCAGGGTCCAACATAAAGTATTGTTGTATATTATCAGAAGTTGGCAAAATTTAACCAACTATGTATTTTTGGTATCAAGTGGTAGATATCGCCACTATTGTTGTACTATATTATAGATGAATGGGAGTTGGTTGTTATGGGAACGCCAACTAGGTTTATTTTTATGGATCATTAAAGATGATGATTAAGACATCTTTCAGTCTAATTCGTGTCTACCTAACAAAGCGTGTGTTTTCCGTGTTAAAGCGTGAGTTAGTTGGTGATTTGTGTCTTTTTTAAGGTGGTGGTCGGGAAAGTAGCTAGCAACATTATTATTTATTGGTTGGACTTAATCTATTTGTTTTGTTATTTTATTTTACACCAATTATATATGTTTCTCATGCCTAATTTCTACCCTATATCATTCTTCATCCTAACTTTTGGTTTACTCAAATGAGGGAGTATAATCACAGGTGTTTCATTCATGGATTTAAATGTGTATGTGTGATTTTGTCGCCCTTTATGGTGTAATGCTATTGGTGAAGATTACTTAATCATATTCTTTAGCTTATTCGAGTTAGAGAGTGAGCAATCACAAGTGTCGCGGTAATGGATTTGGGCGTGCATTTGTGGTTTTGTCACCTTTTCTAGAATATTGGTATCGATAGAGATTAAAAAGAGTGATCAACCCTTAAGCCTTGTCGTATTCACCCAATTTACCTTCTTAAACTTGTTACTTCTTAGCTTTAGTTGTGAAGATCTGTATCCTTGTTAAGCTTATAATAGAATACTCGTCATGACCGAGCAATTAAGTGAACTACTAAATGTTACCACATAGATTAGTTGAGTGATTTGAGTAATTTTATTTCCTATTTCATGAGGTGTTTGGTTTTGCACTAGTATTTGAATAAAAACGCTTAAAGAAGAAATCCTATACAATCATTTGGTATACGTTTTCATAAATTAAATCTAAAGTCTACTTGAGGACAAGTAGGATTCAAGTAGGGGGGATATTTGATGACATCAAATAACGTCTAATTATTTCATCATTTATCTATCTCTATTGCTTTTTTTATATTATTTTATAAAAATTTGACAACGTAATTGCTTATCTTATGAGTTACATTATACCGAGCAATTTGCGAAAGATGAGAAAAAAACATTGTTTGTGGAGCATAAAACGATAGAATTAAGAAAGTCTACTATATAATATGAAGAATAATGACGTATCATTTCCTAGACAGATACTCATATCAAACAAGACTTAGACGAATTCAAGACCATTGCCTGACTTAGAAGAATACGCCGTATCCACATTAGCAGATACGCCGTATAATAAACTTTGGTCAACTTTCAGAACAAGCACGCTTACACTCGATACACCATATCCAAATCACTAATATGCCGTATTAGGAGGCGGTTAAAGATTATTCCATAATAATCATGGAGCCCACACTTAATACCCTTGATACGCTGTATTGGACCTCACCAATACACCATATCGACCAAATTTGAGAACTTTAAAATAGAAAACCTAGCATTCGATTTTCAAAAAGCAAGCATAAGGCAAGAAGAGCAAAAAACCACCAAGTACGATTTTTAATGATTTTAGAAGATAAGAAGGTCCTGCAAGTGCATTAATTCCAAGGGAAAACTCTTGTAATCATTATACTCTTTAATAATCGTTCGGTTAGTGTATTGTTTTCTTTATGAATTCTACTTTAATCGTTTCGAATATGATATTGTGTATTGTTACAAAGATTATGGGCTAATACCTGTAGGTATTAGCCAAGTTTATGATAATTTGATGTTTTGATTTGTTTATATCGATTGTTTACTCTTTCGTTGCATGTCGATTATGTTTATCACTTCATACCCGTTTATGTGCTTGATTATGTTTTCATTTATCATTCAACTGGATCTAGGATTATAAATAAAGCGTTGTAACTTAATCATTATTTGGGCTATAGGCTAAGTCTGGGATAGATACTACATACAACTTATCTATATAGCTAGATCACTAGGACTATAAATAAAATTTTGTTTCTACCTTTGGTTAAGTGAATGGTAGACTAAGGTATCTTAGGACTACAAATAACGTTATGTTTCTATGGTTAGTAAAGTGGATTGTAGACTACTAGTATATAGATAACCATTAGGCCATAAGTTGGTAAAGCCTCAATGAGCTAGGTTTCAATATTGTCACCTAGATACATTATAATTGACAGTGTGGACTTCATGCGGGTTTGGTTGATTGTGATAGGATTAACCGTTATATAAACCTAGAGTTTAGGGAGAAGTACCACCTAGCTTAGGAATGATATACCACCAATGGAAGTAGTGCAATCATTGCACACGTAGGCAATTCATACATCTTATTTGAATAAACTTAGTTAATACGTTTTCTTTACATAAGTGCTTAACCTCTCCTTCATCGTTTGTTTATCTGCTTGTGTGTGTTATTTGTCTCATTTATTGCTTTATTAGTTTAGATTAAACCCAAACTCGTGGCAGTCTCTCAGGCTGAACACCCCCATTTGCGTTAGTTTAGGTTTAATTAGGATTAATTAGGTCTAACATTAGATAACTAAAATACTATTAGATTAAGTATTAACGTTCACTCTTAGTTATCGACACCCTACTTACCAACGAACCTATAATCGATCGGGTACACCCGTTAGTGTTAGTTAATAGGTAAAGTCGGCAAAATATAAATATTAAAACTTGATAATATAATTACCTATACTAAACGACACATCAAGTTTTTGGCGCTGCTGTCGGAAAGTGAAATTTGTTTAATACTTGTTTAGTGGTATTTTAGATTAGGTTTTGTGTTTTTAGCTTAGTTTTTATTTGTTTGTTGTTCTGTATTTTAGTTGATTAGTTTATTTGTACTTTTATTGTTTTTCTGCATTTTCTATACCTATTGTTTACTTTCTGTTCGAATACCCGATATGACGTACTCATATCTTTTAATACGACTGATGACATCAAATAATGTCATTTTTATAGCATCATTTATCCCATGTAAATAACCTATTTTGTATAATTATTGCAAAAAATTATTGCTTAATCATTTGTATTTGAGAATTGCAGTAATTATGGAGTACTTGGTGAAAGTTAACTAAAAGACACGCATTCTGGAGCTTAAACGAAGATATTTGAATATTACAGTTCTGAAAACCAATACGCCGTATCCATCAAGGAAGATACGACGTATCTGTACCTACACTTCTCCAAAGACCACGAAGGAAACAAGATCCAATACGCCGTATCCAGGAAAGACAAATACGTCGTATTCAAGCCATATGGAAATAAAATATTCTGGAATATATCAAACGGGATCCTTACTCCAAGAAATCCCCAATACGTCGTATCGAAGACTTTCAATACACCGTATCGATCTTTTTCTAGATCTTATAAATAGAAAACTAAAAAACGAGTTTTAAGGGTGCTTGGTATGTGCTTAAATACACATCTCTTTTTCTCAATAAAACGAGCTTAATTAACCAAAAACGGACTTAAAATGCCAAATATATGCTTGTTTTATGTTATGTACTGTGCAGGTAACAAATATTCACAAAAAGACAAAAACGGGGAAAAACCGAACAAAACCGACCACGGGATTGGAAAGAGCGTGGAAAACCGAAGCCGAAGGCGTATGCATCTTAGTGGGCCAACCCAACCCAAGTTAATGGGCCGGATTAGCCCATTAACACATAAGACTAGCCTTTTATACAATAAAAAGCCCAAAACCCTTTTTAATCCTAAACCGGCCCAAAAGCAAACCAAGCCCACTTAACCATAACCCAGTTAAGTGTGTTACATCGTTAGTCCCCAAGGACTAACACCGTCAGTCCTTACCACTTTACACCACTAGTCCCTAAATCTAACAACCCTTAACCCCGTTATCCCTTTAACCCTAATTTTGAAAAACAATAAAATAATACCAAAAAAGGCAGGAAGGGCAAACACAGGGCAAGAACCTCCCCTCCTTTGCATGATTTGCTTTCAACTAATCCGGACACACCTCTAAATGCCACGTTGGCAGATTCAAGCCTCCTTATTAGATGAGATAACGCGTACAAGAATAAGGGGAAAGTCAAAGAAATAAAGATGATTTTTAATGGTGATTGGCAACAATAATTGCTTTCCATAAGCAATTTTGGGAAGATTGAAGGAATTGGCTGTCTTACTTCACATAGTGAACAAGAAAACTCTATAAATAGAGAAGACTTCATTCGAAGGAGATATCTTTACTTTTCCAGCATTTTATTTTACTGCTTATTGTTAAAACTCCCTGTTTTCAAGCTTATTTATAAGCTTTTTCCTTTTTCAAGCATTATACTCACAAGTTATTCGATAAAAAGTCAAGTTTCTTTTTCTTTACTGTTCCATGGTTTCTCTTTTGGATGATAAGCCAATAAGGGATAGGCTTATTGTACTCACCAGCATAAACTAATAAGCTCTTAAGAAGCTATTAAGCTCTTGTTTAAAGCAAGGATTAAGGTGTGTTCCAATTTTCATTCAAAAAGCTTATTTTGTTATTTTCTTATTAAAGTGCTTATTTTCTGCTTATTATTACCTTTATATGCTTAATAATGTTGCTTATTGTTGATTTGTGCTTTGTTATAGCTTAAACCTCTTTTGTTCTTGTTTTTCTTACAATCTATCCTAAAAAAGCCAAAAATAGCTTATTTAGTTTGCTTATTATTTAGTGCTTATCAGTGGTTGAAACTTGCTTATTAATGATTAATAGGCTTAGTTAAACATCTGTTTTCAAAAAATCCTAACTTAAATCAGTCTTTAATAGGTTAAAATGAAAAAAGTGTTTTTAAGGGGGTGTTTGGCACAAGCAGTACTAATTTGAGTTAGTGTTGTTTGCTTGCCTTGTGACCTTTAAGTCACTTTTGATAAGCTAGAATTAAGCCTTTAAGGCAGCTTTTACAAGTTTAAAAGTTTTAAAACTAAGCTTTAAGGTTTTAGCTGTCATTGTTTAAGATCTGTGGTTTTCTAGCTCAATAGAACAGCTTATATTTTAGATTGTTTAGATTTGCATTTTAGATGTTGGATTTTGCTTTATTCTGGTCTTAGATACAAGTTTGGTTAGTGTTGCTTTTGCAAATTAAGTTTTGGTAACAATTTGTCAAGGGTTTTTCTTCGTTCTTAAAAGTTTTAAAAGTGTCATTTCAATCTTAGATTTAGATAAATAAAAGTTTGTTTTGGAATCTGAAAATCATTGCACAAACTCATTGTAGTACAAGCTCCATCTGTTTTCTATTTTTGAAGTTTCATAAGCTCATTTGCCTAGCTTATTTTACTGCTGCAAAAGCCAATTTGTCTTTATAAAAAAAGTCTAAAACCAAAAACAAGGTCATACTGTAACTGTCATTTTAACATAGTTTTTTCATAGCTTATAAGTATTTCAAAATCCTTAACTTTTGTTTTTCTAAGTAGCTTTGTAGTACTAGCTTAATCTGTTTTGAGTTTTCAAAGTCTAGCTTATTAGTTTAGTAGCTTATTATTGAGCTTAAAAACTGTCCTTCAGTCACTTTCTTTGCATTTTTCATCTAAAATGTTTAAGAGCTTATTCGATATCCAGCTTATTAGGATTGCTTATTTTTAAGTTAGTTTTGCTTATTAAGTTTGATTTAAGGTTTTAGTAGCTTATTTAACCTTAGGTTAAGCTTTTAGAAGCTTATTTACAAATCTGAGTTTAGTATAAAAGCCTTTAAGTTTTTAGGTGCACTTTGTCATTTAAACAGCTTATTTCTTGCTTATTAAAGCTTTTCAGAAAAAGTGTTTTTGTAAAAAAGTATTATTTTAGCTTAATAAAAAGCTGTGTTAAAAAAGTTTTAAAAAATAAAAAGGTAAGGGGTCGTAAGCACCAAGGAGGACTCGAACCGAAACCTCGACCTAGCACTCGACCAACACCCTCACCCTTTTACCATCTGCGCCCTTGGGACTTTTCTGAAAGTCTTTGGGGTGCAATTGGTTTTAAGGTGTTTTTAGCCAATAAGCTTTATAAGCTGTTTGGCTTATTAACTGCTTATTTATAAGCAGTTTTTCAAAAGTCTTATTTTTCTTGCATTCTGCATCACTTAAAGTATTTTCCCTGATTTTTTCAGAATTTTATAATTTAGTTTACTATTTTTTATAATATTTTTAGATTAAAATTGTTTTTAATTCATAATAAATTAAATAAAAGTCATAAAAATATAATTCTTTTTTCTAAAATTTTCTTTTATCATTTAGGACTTATAAAAATTAAATTTGCTTTTCTAGGGTTAAAATTTGAAGTTTTAGTTTTTTTAGGGTGCGTTGTTAGAATCTCGTTTACGATTTACGTGCTTATTTGGTAATTGTTTTAATTGTTGCTTGTCTTTGTTTGTTATTTGCATTATCATTGTAGAAATTAGAATCCAAAACCAAAATCTTAATTTATTCAAAATCCCGATTACAAACGTCAACACGAAGTTCAATTCACGCCTCGTCAGAACATTAACGACCCGGGAAACGACTAGAAGGGGTCACTTTCGAAATCGATACTTCCGAAATTATATTTTATTTGTGAGTTGGTTTATTGCTCTTGTTAAAAGTGATTTACTGATTTACCTATATTATATATATATATTATTGACTCGATCAATTTTTTGCGTCGCTGCCCGGGGAGGCTGTGTTACGAATTTCAAGTTATCGTTTGAAGATTGTTTTTTGAAGATCCTTCCTCGGAAGTTATTCTTGTTTTTGTGAATATTTTCGTATAAAAAAATACAAAAATATTATAAAGTAATCAAAAATCCAAAAAAAAAATTAAAAAAAACAACAAAAGAAATCGAGTTGTCAATTGTTAAATCGGCTCACCTTTAGGATTACAAACTATAAGAGAGGTATAAGGAGGGTTGATCCAACGAACTTCGACCCGAAAGGAGAAGGTTTTTAAAACGCTTCGCGCTTACCCGCTCCTCCGCTTCTTTGTGCGTTTTTCTAGAGAGCTACCGTGCACCTTTGACTTCCGGTTGCCAAAAAGAATTTTTGTGTTTAATTTTTAATAAAAGATTTGTTTTTAGTGCATGCGCACTCGTTCGTCAGGTCCAGTTGTCGAACCGTCAACAACTCCCAGAAGACGTCGTAATAAAAAACATTCCCAACAAGTCGATCCGACTATTGTTGAAAAACCCGTAGTTACGATGGCCGATACACGTACTATGGCGGAATTGCTCCAAGCACCCACCGAGGGTTACGGAGATGCGATCGTTATTCCCGCTATTCTAGCGGAGAATTTTGAGCTTAAACACGGTTTACTCAATCTTGTAACGTCTAAGCAATTTTGCGGTTTTGAGAAGGAAGATCCTCATGCTCATATTCGTTGGTTCAACAAGATTACTTCGACGATTAAGTATAAAGATGTGCCTAATTCGTCGATTAAGCTTATGCTTTTCCCGTTTTCCATCGAGGGGGCAGCCCGGATTTGGCTCGAAAAAGAACCCCCTCGCTCTATAGTGACTTGGGAAGATCTTGTTTCCAAATTCATTAACCAATTCTTTCCTCCTTCAAAAACCACAAATCTCCGCAATGAGATTACAAATTTTCAACAACGATTTGATGAATCATTCTGTGAGGCATGGGAGCGATTCAAAGATCTCCTTCGTGCATGCCCACATCACGGTTTCACGGAATTACACCAAATTGATACTTTTTATAATTCCTTAACATCAACCGATCAAGATTCGTTGAATGCAGCCGCCGGTGGCAATCTTTTGACTAAGACTCCTAAGGATGCCTTAACCCTTATCGAGAATAAGTCGAAAGTTCGCACTTCACGAAACAGACCGGTTGTTGCCAAAGTGAGTACGAACACTTCTACCTCGGGTCTTTCACCCGATGTTGCTGCACTCACCGATGCCGTTAAGGCTTTGCTTCTTAAAAACACAACCCCTCCTCCAGCTTCTGTTAAAGCGGTTGAAGAGAGTTGTGTTACTTGTGGTGGTCCACACCCTTACTACCAGTGTCTTGCCACCGATGGCAATGCTTCAGGTTATCAAGATAATATTCAAGCATATGTTTCTGCAGCCGCAGTAAACTATAATCAGGGAAATGCTAGACACCGCCCTTTGAGTGTAGCTCATCAAGTTCGACCACCCAGTTTTCCACCAGTTCAAAACAATCCAAACCGGGGAAATAATTACAACCTAGGAAATTCGACTTACCGAGCTCCTACTCTACCAACTCAAGCTGCTCCGTCAAATGAACTCGCAAATTACATAAAAGTTAATGAAACGAACATGCGAAGTATGCAAAATCAAAATATGTTGAGCAATTATTTTCAAATGAACAAACCTCCGAGTTCGGGTCCTCTTCCTAGCAATACCGTTACTAACCTGAAAGGTGACTTGAAAGTAATCACCACCCGAAGTGGTGTTTCTTACGATGGACCTCCAATTCCTCCTCCTTTCTCTTCTTCTTCCAAGGTGGTGGAAAGAGAGCCCGAGGTAACAAAGGATCCGGTGCAACCAAGTACCGAAAAAGTCCAACCTCTGGATGTCCGTTAATGCTCCGAAGCCAAAACCGAATTTACCTTATCCTTCGAGACTCAACAACCAAAAGTTCTGAGAAAGAGACGACCATCAAATGATGAAATTTCTTCAAATCTTTCGAAGCTTACACTTCGATCTTAGCTTCACGGATGCTTTAATCTACATGCCCAAAGTCGCTTCCACATTCAAGAATCTTCTTAGAAATAAGGAGAAATTATTTAAATTAGTCAATACACCAGTGAATGAGAATTGTTAGGCGGTCATCCTAAAAAAGCTACCCAAAAAACTAGGAGACCCTGGTAAATTCCTCATTCCATGTAAATTTCCAGAGAAAGTTGAGTACTTAGCCTTGGCTGATCTTGGTGCAAGTATCAACTTGATGCCTCTTTCCATATGGAGGAAGCTTTCACTCCCCGAACTTACTCCTACTCAAATGATTCTTGAGCTTGCGGACCGGTCTACTACTAGACCAACCGGCATTGCCGAAGATGTATTTATGAGAGTAGGAAAGTTCCATTTTCCGGCTGACTTTGTAGTCGTTGATAATGTTGTCGATCCTCGAGTTCCCTTAATTCTCGAGAGACCCTTTTTAAGGATGGCACGAGCTTTGATTGATGTTTACGGTGAAGAATTAACTCTCTGAGTGAGTGATGAAGCCATAACATTCAAAGTTGGTAACACTTCAAGATACTCCTACAACGACGCTGAATCAATTAACTGAATTGATGTCATCGATATAGCTTGTGAGGAGTATTCTCAAGAAGTGTTAGGATTTTCTGACAATTCTGAGAGTGGCAATTCCACTCCAATTTTTGAACCAATCATTGCTAAATCTTTACCTTCCTTTACTCTATTTGAGGGAGGTGATTTCATTCTAGAAGAAATTAAAGCTTGTTTTGCAAGTGACTCGGTTCCACCAGGAATTGATGATGCTAAATTTGATCAAGAGGGAGACATTCGTCTAATTGAAGAAATGTTAAATAAAGACCCGTACTCTTCTCTCCCTCTGAAGGACCTAAAATGTGAAGAACTTAAAAGCGTTAAATCCTCAATTGATGAACCCCCAGAGCTTGAACTCAAGGACTTACCTTTTTATCTCGAGTATGCATTTTTAGAGGGTACCAATAAATTATCCGTCATTATTGCTAAAAACTTGAAAGACGAAGAGAAGGAACGCCTCATAAAGGTTTTAAAGTCTCACAAGAAAGCAATTGCTTGTAAACTCTCCGACATTAAGGGTATTGACTCGCAATTTTGCACTGACTTTAAACTGGCGGTCCAACATCAAAGAAGGGTTAATCCAAAAATTCATGAAGTTATCAAAAAGGAAGTTGTAAAACTCCTTGATGTCGGATTGATTTACCCTATCTCGGATAGTCCTTGGGATAGCCCCGTGCATTGTGTACCCAAAAAGGGTGGAATGACCATTGTGACAAATGAAGATAACGAGTTAATTTTGACTAGGTTAGTTACTGGGTAGCGTGTTTGTATTGACTATAGAAAACTTAACAATGCCACCCGTAAAGACCATTTCCCGTTACCGTTCATGGACCAAATGTTAGAACAATTAGCTAGGAATGAGTACTATTGTTTCTTAGATGGATTCTCTGGGTATTTTCAAATCCCGATTGACCCGTAAGACCAAGAGAAGACTACTTTCACTTGCCCTTATGGAACGTTTGCCTATCGACGTATGCCTTTCGGCTTATGTAATGCTCCTGACACGTTTCAAAGGTGCATGATGGCCATTTTTCATGACATGATCGAGGAAACAATGGAAGTCTTCATGGATGATTTCTCGGTCTTTGGTTATTCCTTCTCATCTTGCCTCTCCTATTTAGATAAAATGCTCAAAAGGTGCGAAGACACCAATCTTGTTCTAAATTGGGAGAAGTGCCATTTCATGGTCAAAGAGGGCATTGTCCTTGGCCACAAGATTTTGAAACCTGGGATTGAGGTAGATAGGGCAAAAGTTGATGTTATTGCAAAATTACCTCCTCCTACGTCTGTCAAAGGAATTCGAAGTTTTCTAGGTCACGCCGGGTTTTATCGTCGATTTATTCAAGATTTTTCTAAAATCGCCCGGCCAATGACCATCTTCTTGAAAAAGAGACTCCATTCATTTTCTCGACCGAGTGTAGAGAGGAATTTGAGACCCTTAAGAAGAAACTAATCGAAGCTCCGATATTAGTTACCCCCGATTGGGACTTGCCCTTTATAATTATGTGTGATGCTAGTGACTTTGCGGTTAGGGTAATCCTGGGGCAATGAAAGACCAAGCATTTTTAGCCAATACACTATGCGAGCAAGACTATGACCGATTCCCAAGCTCATTACACCACAATAGAAAAAGAATTATTAGCCGTGGTGTATGCTTTTGAGAAATTCCGACCTTATCTAGTTTTGTCAAAGACCTTAGTGTATACAGACCACTCGGCTCTCAAGTATCTGCTCGCTAAGCAAGATGCTAAACCGAGATTGCTCCGTTAGATTCTTCTCCTATAAGAATTTGATGTCATTATCCGTGATAAAAAAGGAGTAGAGAATCTAGCGGCCGACCACTTGTTTAGACTAGAGAATCCCCATCAAAGTGATCTCAAGAAAAAGGAAACTACCAAAACATTTCCTCTCGAGACACTTGGGATGGTGACTTTTCGTGGTGATTCTAACACCCCATGGTTTGTCGATATTGCAAATAACCATGCGGGGAACTTTATTGTAAAAGGGATGTCGTCCCAACAAAAAAAGAAATTTTTTAAGGATGTTAAGCATTATTTTTGGGACGACCCCTACTTGTTTAGAATTTGTGCGGATCAAGTGATTAGACGGTGTGTATACGACCAAGAAGCCATTGATATCCTCACGGCTTGCCATAATGGACCCACCGGGGGACATCATGGTACCAACTACACCGCTAAAAAAGTCTTTGATTCCAGTTTCTATTGGCCAACTATTTACCGAGATGCCCATGACTTGGTCACACGGTGTGACGCTTGTCAACGTCAAGGCAAAATCTCACAACGTGATGAGGTGCCTTAAAATGCAATTTAAGTTTGCGTGATCTTTGACAAATGGGGCATTGACTTTATGGGCCCGTTCCCATCTTCATGAGGGCACAAGTACATTCTCGTGGCTGTTGACTACTTGGCAAAATAGGTTGAAGTGAAAGCGCTCCCCACTAATGATGCCCGAGTTGTTTGTAGGTTCTTAAAATCTCTCTTCGCCCGTTTTGGAACTCCTCGTGCTATTATTAGTGATCGCGGTACTCATTTTTTGCAATGACCAATTCACAAAGTTCATGCTTAAATATGGAGTTACCCACCGACTTTCTACCGCGTATCATCCATAAACGAGTGGACAAGTAGAGGTTTCAAATCGTGGTTTGAAACGTATATTAGAAAGAACCGTAGGTGAAACCCTTGCTTCTTGGTCCGATAAGTTGGAAGATGCATTATGGGCCTTCCGTGCCGCGTTTAAGACACCCATCGGGTGTACCCCTTATAATCTTGTGTACGGAAAGGCTTGTCATCTTCCCATCGAGCTTGAACATAAGGCCTATTGGGCCTTGAAGCACTGCAATTTTGACCTTAAGACCGCGAGTGATCACCGGAAAGTTCAAATGAATGAACTTAATGAACTTTGTGCTCAAGCTTACGAGAACACTTTAATCTATAAAGAGAAAACGAAGAAGATTCATGACTCCAAAATCAAGAACCGCGTCTTTAACGTTGGTGATCGAGTCCTTCTCTTCGATTAAGATTTTACGGGGCAAGCTTAAGACTCCGCCTGACCAGACAGTTCACCGTACTCAAGTTTTCCCTTAGGATGATTCTGTATTTATCAACCCCTTTATGAAACACTATAAATAAATATATACTACATATTATAATATATAATAGGATATTATCAACTTAAATCAATGAAACTGCGTAGTATATGATATAGTTGCCCGGGTGTAGTCCCAACGAGGAGTGAATTGGAAAGTCGAGAGTCGGTTTGATATTTGATGTTTGAATGACAAAGATTTGGATTTGATTTTTCTAATTAAAATGCAAAAACAATTAAGGAAACCTAAACAAAGCGTAAAGTTAATAATGATTTAAACCTAAATCGGTCGGGATGTAAAACGTGAGCTTAAAACCTAAAGTATAACAATTAAACATCAAGTATTTTTCAAGTTTTAAAAATCTAAAGTATAAATAAAACGAACATATAAAGAAAAATCCTAAAACGAGAATGTTTAACGTTGAAAACAAGAAACCGAGAACGGCGGGTCGAATCGTTCTTTAAAAAGTTGAAATTTTGCAAAATTAAACTACGAAAAGACTTCTAATTTTCCTAGATGCAAAATGCTGTAAAATAAAATATCTAAAAGAAGGAAAAATATTTTTTGATTTTTATATAATTTTTAATAATAAAAACAAAAAGATTTAAAAGGAAAATAAATGATGAACAAACTAGAAAACGAAATGGGAAAATCTCACAAAATTAAGGAATAAATCAAGAAGAATGAAATATGAAAACACAGATATACCACTAACAAAAACACCTCCCAATACATAATCATAAACTTTAAATTTTTCTAACTTTGCACACCAATCAACACAAAATCAATTATCCCCACACATATCTACAATCAAAACAACCAAACCCCCCCCACACAAAAAAAAAACCCCCACACACCCACCCCCCCACAAACCCCCCACAAAACCCAACCCCCAACCCCCCCCCTTTATAAAAAAAATTTCTTTTTTAAAAAAAACTTGTAAAACACCTAAAAATAAGCTAATTTAAAAAAGGCAATATTTTCTTGAAACTTAGGAATAAGCTAAAAAATAATCACAAAAGGGTGGCAGTTATGAGCTTATTAAACACTAAGTCCTAAGGTTCACTAAACTAGCTTAAACTGTTAAGGCAATAATGGACAAATAAGCAATGGTAATTCAAAGATAAGCAAAAGAAGATTATAACCTAAACTTAATAAGCAAAATGGCACAAAATTAAGTTAAAAAGAACAGGAAAATAAGGTAGGAAAGCTAGAAAATAAGTAAAGGCAGAATGACAATTTTTAAACAAGTACCTAACTAAGCTAAACTAAGGGGCAAAATAAGCACAAGAGAAGCACCAATAAGCCAAGACAGACAACCTATACTACCTAATAAGCAAATTTAAATAAAAATAAGCACAAAAGAGACAGGAAAATAAGCAAAAATATCAAATTAAGCAATAAGCCAAACATGCATACCAAACATTTAAAAGGGCTCTAAGGGGCTTAAATTTTAAGCACTAGAGGGATTTTTAGGCTTAGTGAGGCATATGGTCTTAAAGAACAGCTTAAGGGGTTCCTAAAAATGCTAAAATATAAACTAATCTATCTTAGGAAGGTCAAGAAAAAAGGGCTAGAAAAATGGGTGCTAGCACCAGGGGAGCTTTGTGGCTTTAAGAGGACAAAAAGCAAGCTCAAGAATAAGCTGCAAAATAAGCTCAAAAAGAAGAGCAAAGTTAAAACAGATTTAGAGTGGCTCAAAGTGAGCTTGCATACCAAAAATTAGAAACTAAAAACAAAAATAACCATCTGATATTTAGGATTTAAAAATAGGCTTTTTAAACTAAAAACTCTATACTAAAATTTTTGACAGATTGATTAAGACACAAACGCCAACTTAAAAATAAAATAACCTACTGCATTGACACTAAGAAAAGACACAAAAACATATTTTAAAACTGGTTTTTGAAAGCCAAATCAAATAAGCCCTTCGAATCAAATCTGTCACCACAGATTCAAAAGGACTTTTAGAAAAACCTCAAAACTAGTTTTAAGAACTAAAAACTTAGAAAAACTTGTAGAAATCAACTTAAAAAGGCTTGAGTAAGTTGACAAAAAGACCAAAATGGATTTTAAACCTATTTTGACCTTTTTTTACCCTTGTCCCAAACACCCCTTTAAACTTATCTAGATCAAATTTTAAGCTAGGTAGTTATGTTTTAAGCAAGAATTTTTGAGCACAGATAATAAACAAGTAATCTCAAACAAGAATGAGCACTAAGCAAACAAAAATAAGCACATACACTAGCCAATAAGCAATAGGCAGAAAAAGGGCAAAATGGACAGATTTTGACCAAAACTCAAACAAAGTACTTAATGAGCAAACAACAAACATACATAAGCATAAACAATGATAATAAGCAATAAATGACAGAAATAAGCCTAAATAAGCTCTGCTAGAGTGGAAATAAGCAAAATTTAAAAGAGAGCTTACAAAGTGTCCAAGCTTTTGGCAAGAGTATAAGCTTTCCAAAGCTTATTAACAAACCTATATGCTTACCATAAGCTCTAAAACCCATGGCCTTCCATTATTAACCATACTCCCTGTTTTCCTCTTTTTTTTAATATTTTATTTGGATTTTTGAGTTTTTTTTTACAGAAAATGAATACAGCTTATATATAAGCTTCTAATCTCTTAAAGGCTTATAAATGAGCTTAATAAACAGTGTTTAAGAGACAAAATTTTAAATGAGAAGAATTTAGGGAAAAACAAGTAAATAGCATAAAGATAAATGACAAGAAATTTAAAGACAGAAAATTAAAGTTGCAATGTATTAAAAAGACAGTATTAAAGGGTACAAATTAAGGTTACAAGCTTTTGCCTTCAAAACACTAAAATTTGACACTTGAAAAATAACCTAACTAGTCCTATAAATACTAAGTCTTGAGCTCTCTTGTGTGTGTTTCTTCTGAGAGTGGCTTGAGACTTGTGTTTGTTGTGTGAGAGATACTATTTACCTTGAGCAATTGTTAAGTGTGATCAATAGTGACCCAAATCTCCCTCCGTCACCAATTTGTAAAATAAATGTGCCTGAAGAGATTAAATCTTCATGTGAAGATCCTCCCGACCTAGAACTCAAAGACTTACCATCCCATCTTGAGTAGGTATTTTTGGAGGGTGACGACAAATTACCCGTCATAATAGCTAAAAACTTGAAAGATCACTTTCTTGATCAACCTCTAGTTCATCCTACTGTAACATCCTTGAAGAGCATTTCCGTGAGTAAGAATAAATGTCTTCTCTATCATCAGTTAATACAATTCCCAGTATGCAACAACAACATATGATTACCACATGAACCAAATAATCTCCACTTATCAAGTTGTAGTCCTGTTGAATCTTCCATATTTCATCCATCATCATTAGGCCTTCAAATAAGATCTTCAGATCTCCCCAAAGTAACAAGTCATATCCTTTTGGACTTGTTGTATCATACCTTTCTTGTACCAGTCTGTGTAGATCCAGAACATCTTGCCTATCAAAATCATCAAGCATTTCACTAAATATTTTGTAGTTTTTAGAACTTTCATCTCCTCTGATGATTTGATAATATGTAACACCCCCAAATTAGGTCACAGCAGAATAAGGGTCCGGAGCTAGTTTACAATCTAGATCAATACACACACTAAAGATATAGTATTGAAACACCAAAAAGTCTTTAAAAATCGATACATTTTCTGATTTAACAAAGTATTTGTTAATACAGCCCGAAGCTTCACTTGTTCACTGGGTCAAAATACAAAGATTACTAGCCCATAACAGTATATACCATCTCATGGTAAGCGAAACCAAATCTTTAATCATGATATCCAAATCAAAACCACAAGTAACCCTTGCACCTCTGCTTATTGACTCACCTGAAAAAACATGCTATTAACAAAACATCAACAATAATGTTGGTGAATACATATGTTAGATAGAATCGTATATTGAAGGCGACCGACAAAGATCCCAAGTGTATGAAACTGCATACAGATTCCGACATCATATAAATGTAATGTACGATGCCCAAACTCATGAACTAAAGCTCGAACCATAAATGAATACCAATAAATGGCCTACATGACCCGTTATGATTTCTGACCTCCGCAACATCCAATGATTCGAATGAGTATATCTTCATTTGCCTAGTGATCGCAAATCACCCGAAATAGGATGTCCAATCCCCATAATCTATTCAAACATACGCGCTCACACCAGTAACTGACAGTTATTAACGAAACATGTTTACCTTCAGTGTTTTTCTTACATTATTTATGAATGTAACTTCTTACAAAATAAGTTCTTACTTGTTTAACTACTTAATAGATTATTTCTTCTACACTTCCCGTGAATCCACGGGTCTATAAGCTAGTATATATATATGAGGGTTAATGTAGTTGAGTAACTTAAAGTTATTAAAATAAGAAGTGTTGTGAACCATTCGATGTATAGATGATGATGTTATTTGATGATAATTAATTCAATGGTATTAATGTAATTTACTTGAAAATTAGTGGCATTATGTGCTATCTTAAGAAAACTATTTTAAAGCCAACATAAAGTCTAGTAAGTTACGTTTTTTTCCTGTTTATATTGTAAAATTTGATACAACATTGATGCACGAAATGTAATTGTTTAGTTAGACCAAATATGGATACACAACAACAATAAAACATTACAATATAAAATGGAATCAAAACCTATGATACACACTGATATAAAATTGGCACGTCGTGTTGTATGACTACTAATTTTGCGATTTCACACGTATGGCGCACCTTGTTTTACTTTTTCAATCAACATTCGTCATCTGTGCTTTCCATATTACTTTCTTTTTGTTACTGATTCTTCATAATAAAGCTCTAAACCACATACATCAATGCACATATTATACTGTATCAGTTTGTGTACTGATACAAATCAACCAAATGCCCAAATCTTGATTTATTTGTTTCGATTTATTTGTTTCGAACTTTTACGGACCCTATCTTGGATCTAATACACAAACTGATACATTGAGGCCAAAACGTCTATGTTCGAAGGACGGGAAACCAAATTCAACAAACATATAATTGAATCGATTGATACATTACCATTAAACTAACAAACACCATTAAAATGACACAGAATCTAGACAACAATCTCTATAAAAACTAATACGCCAAGTTCTGTAAATAATGATACACCCCACAAACTGTACACCATGGTAGACTCAGCCTCGCCACACACGACTCGTACACCACCCACTCGTACGCTACGAACTCGTACGCCACGAACTCGTACGCCACGAACTCGTACACCATTCCACTCGTACGCCACGAACTCGTATACCATGGTGAACTCTGTTGGGATTTGATAACTAGTTAAGCATTAACAACCACGAGTACGCAGCGGATATACATGACGAGGATTTAGGCCCATGAATGGCCCAACATAGCCACGACCGTGTGCGCAGGTATCCTAGAGACACCCGTTATCGAACGAGTCTCATACATCATAGAGCGTGGGGTCCCTCCTAGTTACTAACTCTATCGTGAGCGCCACTTCGGACATACTAACCTAATATAATGCCTCTCGGATACTAACCTAATTAATGGGACAAAGCCCATTAGGGTTTGGTGAGTATATAGAGAGCACCTCGGCTCTCATCTAAGGTACGCCCTCATAACCCTAACTTTCTACTAAAACCTAAACCGATTACTTACTCTCACGCCGGAGGATAATCGTGGGAGACAATCCCACGGTAAGCCTAACGGTGCTTTGTTTTCTTAGTGCGCAGGTCTCATACATCAAGACTTAATTGATACAGGAACCGGAGCCTAACAGATCCGTATTACACCTAATTCGGACCTAATCAAGGATCGTCCAACTTTTGTATCAACAGATTGGCGCCATCCGTGGGACCCAACACTAAGAACACTGCCAAAATCTAGAATGACAAAGCAAGGAAACTTTACCCAGCGGACTCCGCAGGCGAAGAAGCAGAGCGACCAAGCCTCTAGACAGATCTCTAAGCAGGCCTCTGGAAGCGCCAATGCGCCATATGATCTGGTCTTCACAGCGATGGGACCGCCCCTGGGGACAACCCAGACAACCGCCACAATCACAAGCACGGAAGGTCTACAGCGTGCTACTTTCACCACCCCTCCCCAAACGGTGCCAGGGACGAATACCACCGAGCCGCCACCCCCACCCCTTCGAAACAAGGGTCCCGAGTTAGGGGCTGACAACCTCACACTGGAAGGGGTCGCGACTGAACTGGCGCCGAGTGATTTCGTATCTCAGAACTACGAGACTTTGGTCGCCCTCATACAAGAGGAAACAAAAAAGAGATCAAGCCAGAGCCTACAGGCCCGACTTAACTTCGGTCCGGAGGACGAAGTATCTCTACCGCGCCGCCAAAAGGAGAGGCGCGAAAAGGATAACCGTCGACCTCCAATATTTGGTAGAATCGGAAGGAATGTTTCGGGTACTCAAACGGCTAACTTGCAGAACTTGGACACTCATGAACACAACGACCGACGCATCAGCGTCTGTGATAGGCTGGGCAGTCGCGATGTCCACAGCAGGCTTGGACAAAGGCGCTCCCCGAGTGACAGCTCTCCAAGTTCAGACTCCGAGGACAGTCGGCGTAAGCGCTGCAGAAGAGTAAGCTCGTCTTCAGAAGACTCCTCGGACAACGAGGACGCAGAAACGGGACACTGGAAATCCAAGAACAAATATCGTGAAGACAAAGACGAAGATATGTCTCGTCCATGGCGTCGCCAAAAGGTCGATGCATTTACGCGGCGCATTAGCGATTTCTCGGAGGATAATAAAAGGCGCATGCCTGGTAACGTGAAAACTTATGATGGGACAGGTGATCCTGACGACCATCTAAAAATCTTCGAGTCGGCGGCCACTATTGAAAATTGGCCACAACCTGTGTGGTGCCACATGTTCAATTCCACGTTAGTAGGAAACGCACGGAACTGGTTCAGCAAATTACCACGCATAAGCATTGATGGGTTTGAAGAGTTGCGAAGGGCATTCCGCTTAAATTTTACCCAAAGGAAGAAGTGTGCCAAGAACCCTGTCGAGCTTGCCAGGGTGAAACAACGCCAAGGGGAGTCCACAAGCGCCTATGTAGAGCGCTATAAGGATGAATGCATACACGTCAAGGCATGCCCCGAAATTCTCAAGATCTCAGGGTTTATGAATGGAATAAATAACCCAGAACTTATCAGAAGGTTGAATGACAGGGTTCCCCAAACCTTTGATGAGTTGATGAAACGCACAAGGTCCTTCATTCAAGGAGAAGCCGCCTGCCTGCTGGACAGCAGAAAAGGCTACACAACAACAGTCCACAGGAACATTCCAGGAACATCCAGATGACTAGAAGTAGCAAGTCGCAACAACAGCTACCGCGGTCAGAGGGGCGGGCGGGGGAACGACAAGTACACCCCACTGACAATGACCCCAAAGGAGATACTCGCAACAGAAGGTGCAAACTTCCCAAAACCACCACCAATGCGCACTCTAGAGGAGCAACGCGTGGGGAATGGGACTGTGAGTATCATAGGCAGAAGGGCCATACTACCAATGAGTGCGTCCAACTACGCCAGCTAATTGACAAATTGGTCAAGAAGCAATTGGATCACCTGGTGAAGAACATCAAGAATGGGAAAATAACCAAAGAGCGGAGCAAGAAAGACGACACCTAAAGACAAGCCTGACACCATCTATATGGTGTATCATGGCAGCGAAAGACAAAGCAAAAAGTCAGTCAAAAATTTTCGCATGGAAGTGCATCTCTTTTCCCACGTTTAACTGCTACAACGCAGTGTGGGAGCCACGTTACCATTGAGAAAAATGCACGGGTCACGACCATCCACCGCATGTACAATGAATTGAGGGATCAATGCAGACATACTGTACGAACATTGCATCCAAAGACTGGCGCCCTGAAGTAAAAGTCAGTTAAATCCGGCCACAGACGTCGTTGACTTGCTTCACGGGAGAGAAGTATATGGCCCTATGGGGCAACCTACGATTACCGTTTTATGTTGTCATAAGGAGCACTCCACAATACCTTGGATGAATTTTATGTGATCAATCACCTCGCCATAACAATGGCATTATTGGAAGACCAGGGATCTCAGCGATACGCGCGGTCCCATCCATGGCCCACGGGATGCTAAAATTCCCCGTCGACGGCGGAATTGTCACCATCTATAACACAGCCACACCACCTAAAGAATGCACACGTCACATGAGACGGACGCTGACTCAGAGACAGCACGCAACCAAAGTGACACACATGAAGGTCGCGATACACCCGATTACCGGAGAAGAAAAGTATCGATCAGGGGGTCCGCTGTCGATACTGTAGGGCGGCTGTTGCGCACTCCTTGCAAAGACCCTCGATATCTTAGCATTGGTAACCAAACACATGACTGTTGTGCCGATCGATCACAGACACAAGTTGAAAAGCGACAAGGATACACCCCAGTAAGGAAGAAAAAACGCTGAGCAAGCTCCAGAGCGCGCGTAAGGCCAATACTAGAGAGGTACATATACTCGTGGTGAGCAGTGTATCAGCGAGAAGTCCTATTACCATGATTGCTCTCCAACCAGTTATGGTAAAAAGAAGAGCGATGTAGCTGGTCGAAGTGCAAGGACTTCACTGACCTTAACAAAGCATGTCACAAGACTGCTATCCACAACCGGAGATAGACTTGGAAAGTGGAGTTCTTATGCGATACCCCTTCAAAGTGCTTCTGGACGCATACAAGGTTTAACACCAAATCCAAATGAAAAGGATGACGAGGAAAAGACAACCTTTCACACAAGTCAAGGTGTGTCTATTGCTATACAAGATGCCTTTTGGCCTAAAGAATGCGGTGGCCACCTACCAGCGACTGTAGATAACGCTTCCGATGGTAATGGGCCGCAACCCTGGAAGTCAATGTCGATGACCTTGTTATAAAAGATCCACACCGAAGACGAGTTGGTGCGCGACATTGTAGAAACTATCAGCACTGCGAAAATCAATATGAAAGCTTCAAATTCTAAAAAATGCACTTTGGGGGCTACAGAAGCATGTTCCTCGGATACCCCTAATAGAACCTACCGGCATCAAGCCTGTGTCCGAAAAAAACAAAAGCTGCATCCAACTCCTTCACCGCGCACTATGAAAGAAGTCTCGTCGTTAAATGGAAGTTAGCCGGTTTTGAACAGGATTCTATCCAAGTCACAACAAATCACTCCCCTTGTTTCAAAAACACTCAAGAAGTGTACGAAGAATGAGACATCCGTAGACTACACCGCAGAAGATCTTTCACGCAGCTCAAGCAGCATATAACAACCAGTACTTCCCCACGCTAGTCTGCACCCCGACCAGGGAGGAGTTATTATGTAATTTATCCCGCTACGCATGGGGCAATTAGCGCCGTGCTACAGACAGATAGGGACGTCCGTACAAACACTGTATAACTCGTAGTAAAAGCACTCAAGGAAACGGAGATCAACTATAGCGCAATGAGAACTGATCCTGGCGTTAGTATTTGCCTCCAAAAGACTGCGCAGATATTTTCAAGGCGCACCCAAATAGTGGTAATCACAAATTAACCCATGAAACAGTTATCTCTAAACCTTAAAAAATATAAAAATTTATGCCGTCGGGCGATTGCAAAATGGAAAGCGTGTTGCTAGGGAATATAACATTCTTATATACCACGCACCGCAGTTAAGAGGACAGATACTGGCGGATTTTCTCATCGAAAAACCAGAAAACCGAATGCTGGTACTCCCCAAGAGCGAAGTAAAACTCCAAAAACCCATGGATCTAATTCCACGGATGGATCGTCATGCGTGACTGGTCGGCGCTGGCCTCATCCTCACTACCCGGAATAATGGAATTCACTAACGTACTGCGCTTTGAATTCACAGCACGAACAACGAGGCGAATACGAACCTAATTACGGACTACGCATTGCAGCCGGAATGGTGTACTAACCTAAGCAATGTGGACTCCCGTTTAGTAAGCCAACCATTGTTGGGCGAATATGTTGGCAAACAAGACAACATGATTCATTACCTCGACAAGACCAAGTCGCTAATCCAGGGCTTTGATAGATTCACCATTAGGCAAGTTCCTAGAGGTGACAACAAAAAAGCAGATGCCTTAAGTAAGATCGCATCCACAAGCTTCGCGCACCTATCAAAGCAGGTGTTGGTCGAAATCTTGAAGAACAAATCCATCTCGGGAAATGGAGATATCTACGTGGAAAGAAGACAGGAACCTACTGGATGAACCTCTATCATCGAATTCATAAGCAAGGGCAGCTCCTCATGAAACAAAAGGATGCCCGGCGAATACGCCCGGCACGGCGCAAGGATCGAACTTCGAAGGGTGTCTCTATCGACGATCGAAATTTCCTACAACCATGGCTCCGATGCGTCGAACCAATCAGCGACTAGTGCTCTGCGAGATTCAAGCGGGGTTCATGCAGTATGTGCACTCAGGATCCACGATCTGTAGTAGCCCGAGCCTTTCGGTCTGGTACTATTGGCCCACATGAATCTCGATGCGCGCGACATATACAGAAATGCAAACGATTGCCAAGTACATAACCCAATCCCGCGCCAACCACAACAGACTAACACCCATACACATCACCATGGCCAATCCACAAGTGGGGTATCGACATCGCTGGTCCCTTTCCCTGTTTGCATGGGAGGATTGAAAATCATTATCGTGGCTATAGACTAACTTTACTAAAAGATCGAGGTGAAAGCGGTCGCCACAACCACGGGAATCAGGTAAAACGATTTGTTTGTGATAACATTGTGTGCCGTTTATTAGATTACCTGAGAAATAGTTTTCGGACAATGGAATCAATTTCTGTGATAACCCGTTCAAAAAGACTGGTGCGCGAGATTAAAACATTCACAGCGTTTTGCGTCGATCTACACGCCCAGACCAATGGTTTGGTTGAGCGCACAAATCGAATATAGGCGAAGGAATCAAAGCGCGCGCTGGATAGACATAAAGGCAGGTGGTAAGGAATTGGTCACATGTCCTTGTGCACATCGCACAACAATCAAAAGATAGCACAGGGGACACTCCCTTCTCTCTTGTCTACGGGACGGAAGCCGTTATACCAGCCGAAATCGGAATGCCAACTATACGTACCGCGGAGGTCAATATCGCAACCAATGACGACGAGCGACGTATAGACTTGGACATATTGGAGGAAAGGCGCGAACAAGCCGCCATACATTGGAAAAAGGCAAAGGGTTGCTAAGACTGGATACTATGCCGTCTAAGTTCGAGGAGTCTCATAGACAGGAGACTTTCGTGTATAGAGCTTAACGACGCAAGCCACGCAGAAGACACAGGAAAGCTGGGACCAAAGTGGGAAGGACCCTACGAGGTTACGGAAGCACTTGGAAAAGGAGCATACAAGCTGCGTGACATGGATGGGCGTGAGTTGCCCCGCACGTGGAATATATGCAATCTCAAGAAATGCTATCTTTAGGGAAGTGCTTACTGGGTATGTGCGTACTTATGTTTTTTTTTAAGACAAATGTTTTTTATTTTTGCAAGTATTAATTAAATGTCACGGTTTCTAGCTAACTCCGCGACACAATTCACTTTACATGCTTATTGTGAAGGACCTATCTTTGTTCAAAATTGTTTTTTTACTTATTCTGTGCCTACGCTGCGTGGCATGCACCTAATAACCCACGATGGGAAAAGGATGAGTAACCTACAAAATAACCGTTGAGTAAGAGGGTTTGGCCAACCCATCAACATTGGATCATGAATCCTTGTTAAACACCTTTCTCTCAAGACGTTGGAGTAAGTTTAAATGCGCATTCCACGACGGATGCGCAGCAGCGCACACGGTGCACGTTTAACAATTTGGAGTCAAAACTTTTGACTTCTTGATATGGTATTAGCGGTACGCCGCATGTAATTATAATGTCAACCCATACATGTAAACTTAGCATATTTTGCAGTCATGAACTTTGTAAGGACTAAGTTCACAACAAGTTGACAAATAGGCACTCACAAACAAGTCTTTTTCATGCAAACAACTAATTGTGCACAAACATATTGTCAACTTTTATAACATATATTGTGTGCGTACAATCGCACAAGCCACAACAACAAACAACCCATACTATGGGTCCCAAAGGATAACTTTTACAAAGGAACACGAGTTTGATTAAACAAAATTGGCCAACATACACAAAAACGATAAGTTTGCACAAGGAAGAAAGCCTAGATGCTGTGACAATGACTTTGCCCTGACCTGCCAACTTGGTACGCAGCATCTCCAGCCTCCTCAAGCTTCCCCAGAAGATCACTATCTTTAGGTAACACAGTCGCCACGCTAACTGGTACACCATCAGAACGGGGGATGTGCGCTGCACTAACACCGCATAATATTGCCTTGCCCTTCACCCCCTTCTTCTTAGCAAGCCTTATGCATGAGGCCCTATAGACTCTTCAACTATCTCTCATCTCAATGCAAAAGGAATTAAGGATGTCACGCGGACTGGCAAAAAGATAGGGAACCTACAGTTGCGCCACAATCCAGGCTGGGAAAGTAATCAGAGATGGGCCGTCAGCGCCCTCGTGGCATGCCTACCAAGTTAACCCCGCCATTAGCACATCTATGGGAATCCTGGTCCGCTCAACTGATGCAATACGAGGCAGCTCTAATAATTTCATCGCATCCATCGCAGCAACAAGACCTCATATTCCCCCAAATTGTATTCTTTATATCCGGGTACCTGTACGGCAGGCACTGGTCAGCAACTTCTTTTCAGCAGTTTCTCACCGCTTCCGCCTTACCACTGCCAAGGCACACTTCACAAGCAACCCAAAGGACTCTTGACCTCCTGCGATTCCAAAGTGCTCATGCGCAAGGCGCAAGACCATGGCTTATGATCACCAGCGCTCAGCACTATCAACAACATGTGAGGGTAAATCTCCTCATCATACTCAATATTAATTTATGCGTACTTCTCCTCCTGCTTCTCCAACAGCTTCTCCACTCTCGGCGAAACTCATCCAGCCCAAAAAATGGTTGTTCTTACCCCCTCCAATACTTCACAGCCCATTACAACATGCCTTGTAATCTCCCAGAATTCGCGCGCTTCTTGCTTAGCCTTGACAACAGCGCCATTTTTTCCTCGGCAAGCATCTGTTCATAAGAACTGCGAAGACTCTGCCTCACCTGCGCATCTGCCACTGTGTCTTTCAAGCACAAATCTCTTCATCCTTCTGAAACATCAGATGTCTGCGTTCCCTAGAAAACCTGGCTCTCAGCTACGCCACCAGCACTGCATCTGCAGCATTGACCAAGACAAACCCTCCATAAGCAGATCCATGCATACCTCAACACCTTGGGACTAGTCTGAGGAGGGGACTGTACAGCATGCGTCACCGGCGCAGAGGAATCCCTAGTCGCTTCGACACTGCACACAAATAGCAAACAACCAACCAATAAATGAGATCTCTACATTTACTTTATTATGATGTCGAACAACAAACACTATTACTGGACAGACATAGAGGCTAAATTACTTACTTGGGGGGAGGAGTCTCGGTCACCTCCTTCGCAGCAAGCGTGGGTGGCGCATCCGGGGTTTCCTCCTCAGTCGATGTACTACCAAAAAGACTGACATGACGCGCCCTCTTTGACGTGCCCGCGCCGTCATCACTGGTGGCCCTCTTGCGTTTCAACCCAGAGTTAACTTCTCCAGCCTCACTTTCAGCCCCTGCGACATCAGCATCCTCTGAAGAACCAACGCTTGTTGCGTCTAGCCTGGGGGGCTCCACAGTTGCACCTGGTACACTGCGCAGTGGTGTGGGTGCTAATACATCGGTACTCTCCACCTCTGGTTGCTCCAGCACAAGTTCCATTGTGCGCCCTGCAGTACTCTCCAACAGCGGCTCCTCACCATCTCTTAAAGGACGCACCCCCTCGGTCACCAGCTTGGGCTTACTCAACTGCACCACGCTAAACAAATCCATTTCTGCGCAACATGAAACGAAAACAAAAAACGAATGGTTACATAAGCTTAAATAAGAAAGAGCGCTTACACTACTTAGCGAGGGAGAAGGAAGGACAAGCACCCACCCTGGCCGTCATCGCCTATAAACGTCGGCACTTCCTCGGGGCTTTGGAAATAATTACGACTAATGCCCATGTGGCATAGAAAGGCTTCCGAGTATGCGTTGATAGGGATACGGTTCTCATTTATAAGTTCCGCATCCTCCATACTATACGACCCGGGGGGTGGACGCTCATCCCTCGGCAATGTCCCCTGAGTATAGAATGCGAAGTCCCAGGGAAACAACGCATCATCTACCCAGAAGAACATCTCCCTCCAACGCCTCAGCGCATCTAATTTTTCGGTATAGCACTGCAAACGCCCGGCGCGTTTGGAAAACGATACCCATCCGTTTGACCAAGAGGTGTGATAGAAGGCGCGGAACAAATGGACGAGGATATAATTTCCAATAGTGCTGCAATTACCTTGAAATTGTTATTTTATTGCCAGCGCCATGCATTGCAATTAGGAAACATAAGACATAATAATTCAGGACGTTGCACATAAACAACAAAAGGGGTACACGTTGATTGGCAAACTCAAAGAACCGTGTGTATACCCCAACCTTCCCCTCTGGGAAATCCGCTATACTCGCACTCGCAGTCGGCACTACCGGTGCATGCGAACGGATGAATACTACTCATATGAAGACTCACGAAGTCCTCATCTTTATTTTCTGATGTAAAAACAGTAAGTTTGCACCCCATGATTTGTCGAAGCAAGGTTGTGGATGCGCACGCGCGATTACCTGTGTCTGATTTGGTGATTATGAATCTTTATCATGGTGGTGGAAGAGATTTCTTTTTTACTGTGGCAATAACAGTGAAGAATAGAAGCGAACCCTTATACAGGGCAAGTGTTATGACACGACGCGGAAGAGTAACAACGTGTCCCCCCACTTGCCTAATCGGTGTGTAGGGTGGAATGTTATAAGCTATGTTCTAGCTACCTTCTCACGAATTACGAAGAGGCATTTTTTCGACCCAAGTTGACCGGATTCATTGTTTTGGGCAGGACAATTTCTTGTTTCTTCTACAATACGCATCCAGGGATATTTACCACGACTATTTGTAGTCTAGCACCCGCGGTCTTACCAAGCGCATACTAGATTGGGGGGACATGATGACGTATAGTCCAACCTCGGGTCATGAACCCGACCCGCGAATAGTACTTATACCCAGGCCCATGATGAATGGGCCATAGCGACATCAATACGGGTTTCCAAGGCCTAAATTTTACTGCCCTTGAGAACCCATGACATATGGCTATCAACGACGGAGGATTTCGGGCCCAGAGGCCCAACCTAGCGCACACTTGCGCAGGTAAACATAACAACCCGATACGACGAGTCATATCATGAGGTGGGCCTACTATTACTAATAATGTGCCTCTCGGGTACTAACCTATTTAATGGGACAAAGCCCATTAGGGTTTGGTGAGTATATAAAAGATCACCACGGCTCTCATCTAAGGTACGCCCCTTATAACCTAACTTTCTACAAAAACCCTAAAACCGATTACGAAACTCTTACGCCGGAGGATAATCGTGGGAGACAATCCACGGTAAGCCAAATCGTGGCTTTGTTTTCTTAGTGCGCAGGTCTCATAACATCAAGACTTAATTGATACAGAACCAGAGCCAACTAGATCTGTATACACCATAATTACGGATTCTAATCAAGGATCGACCAACTTATTTATCACAGTTTTGTTTTAGAATGTTGAACAAGATTTCAATAATTCAGATAGTAAACTAGTTTATTGTCAATATTAAAAAACAGTATCATGAAAATTAACCATAATCCAGCAATTGATTATGAGTTTAGAGTATTATGTCTACATCAACTAGCAGCAGCCCATGATTCAGGTTACTTTGTTAGAGGTGGCAACCACCATATTGCTTCTTACACTGCATGATATCAAAAACTGACACCTCCAATAGTTACATCCTATCTTGAGTGGCTCCAGCATAGTCACTATCAGTATAATCAACTAGTTCAAATGGAGAATCTCTAGAAATACCAAGGCCTAAAGTTTAGATTTTGCTTTCAAATATCTAAAAAATTCTCTTTACAGCTAAAGAAGTTGATGATGTCCTTTGGAGTAACTTGATCTGCACCTGCACATACTGCAAACATGAATATCGGTCCTATATCAATAAATACATCAGGACCCAATCTAGATCTATAGATATTACATCAACATCATTACCCTCCATCCTTTGACTAAAGTCTTTTCCAAATCAACTGGAGTAGAATGCAACTTCACAACAGTGTAGTTGAATTTCTTTAAAATCCATCTACATAGTATCCCTGGCGCTTGATAAATATCCTCTTCCTCTGCTGTACTTTTAATTCCTAAGAAAGAAAGTAAGTCTCCCATAGAACTCATCTGAAACATATCATATCATAACTTCTGGCAAATCTAGTACATAGTTCCTTGTTGGTAGAGCCAAAGATAATGTCATCAACGTACACTTGTACAAGAAAAATATCTTCTTTTTGCTTCTTGATAAACAATGTCTGATCTATTTTCCCTCTTTTAAATCCATTGTCTAACAGATTGTTAGCCAATGTTTCATACCATGCTCTTGGTGCTTGATGCAACCCATAAAGTGCCTTGGCCACCTTATAAACTTTGTCTGGATTGTCAGGATCTTTAAATCCTGGTGGTTGAGTAACATAAACCTCTTCCTCAATAGTTCCATATAAGAATGCACTCTTCACATCCATTTGATATACCATAAAACCCATAAAAGAAGCATAGGCTAAAACAATCTTATTGCCTCAATTCTTGCCACATGAGCAAAAACTTCTTCATAGTCTATACCTTCTTCTTGTCTATGACCCTGTGCAACCAACCTTGCTTTATTCCTAATCACAATCCCTCTTTCATCTTTCTTGTTTCTGAAGACCCATTTTGTTCTAATGGCCCTCTTTCCAATAGGCAAATCCACAAGTATCCAAACCTGTTGGAGTTTGAATTGCAGAAGTTCTTCCTGCATTGCTTCCACCCAAGATGAATCAGATAGAGCTTTAGCAATGCTTGTGGGTTCAATCTGTGATAGGAAACAAGCATATAAACAAGTATTCAGGGTATCATGTGTTTTCTGTTCATATACAGCACTGAGAAACCCTTGTTCAGAAGTAGGTTTTGTCATTCTTCTTGTCTGAACAGATGACTTCACATCACCAATCACATTTTCAATTGGGTGATCCTTATGAATTCTTGTATTAGGAGTGGTTGGAACTGTATAGGAATTAAGAATGTTCCCCAAATCAACTTTTGGTTCATCTTCATCACTGTAGAACTCAACAGGAGTGGCTTTAAGTGTATGAGTAGCTCCCATTTTGAACATATCTTTAGGGCTATCTTGATCGTTTGAACTAGCAGTACTTACTGATGGAACAACAGTATTAACTTCAGGACTGGCAGTATTAACATGTTGTCCAGCAGTATTAACTTCTTTAGGACTGCTATCATCTTCAAACTTATCTTGTTCATCATTCTCATTATTTAGACCATCTTCAACCTGCTTTTGATCATCAGCAGCAGATTTTGGTTCACCAATATCAACATCCTTGGAAGGTGAATCAAAGTATGAAGCATCTTTCCAAATTGGCATCATAATGCAATCATTACTGATTTCTTCTTTCTGTGTAGATGTACCTGCATTAAATTCACCTTGTGTACCTGCAGATTCATTAGAAATTGTACCTGCAGCAACTGGTATATAATTCATAGATTGGGTTAGAGAATCAATATCAAACAGCCACTTTGGACCATTCCCTTCTATCATAGGCTTATTCTCTAAGAACCCAATATGCAAGTTTTCTTCTACCTTCCTGGTTCTAGTGTTGTATACCCTAAAAGCTTTACTACTCAAGGAATATCCAACAAAGAAACCTTCATCACTTTTGCCATCAAACTTGCCTAAACTGTCTAAAGTATTAAGAATGGTAACATGACA
>BQNB010058460.1:10747-37755 GCA_026074375.1 Tanacetum coccineum | reverse complement strand
GATCTTGTTGATTTTTAGACTTATATATATTTTATATTTTATCATATATTATATATTTAGTATAAAAATTGACCAATCAGTTGACGGGTTCAATCGTTACGACACCTCGATTCTCGAATATTTGGAATGTGTAGTATACTAAGATGAAAATTCAATCACAAGACATTTTCATTTATGCATGAGTTTGACTTGTTTTGATTAATTGGGAAATCAAGGATTACACTAAAATGAGGGAGGATTGTTGGTGATTTTAATATCATCAAACATTTTGGTGTAATGCTGATTACCCGAGACCAAATGGATTTCAAGTTAGGTGATGAGCGTTGCAAACTCACTTCGGTTTTACAACTTCCTAGGCAGTGTACCTAACCGTTGTAGTGTAGTATAGGCAAGACACGGGGGTTGTTATCGTTCTCTAGGGGAATAGGCGTTAGTAGAGGTCCTGATTAAACGTAGCTAAGAACTAAAGGTTGGAAGAAGACTATTTTTGTGTTTTTATATTTTATGAAAGCAAAGTAAAATCTCGGGTTTTGAAGGTGGTTTGTTTTAGACTACTAATTAAACTAATCTAAACTAATTAAAGATAAGGGAGATTCGTATGATAAGGGAGTAGTGTTTACTTAATCATGCATGATCCTTGGTAGCTTCTCCTAACTCTATTGCCTTGTCACACTTGTGATGTATATGTAGGTATTATTCTAATGCATGGCGAATTACACGAAAACGTCGTCTAAGAAATAACTAACTAGGGCAACGCACAAGTAAGGTAGTATGACGAGTATTACAAGGCCCCTAGTCTAGAGAAACGCGTTTGTATTAATACCTAAAGGGGATCATCCACACATGGGTAAGGTAGTATGAAGACTATTACATGTGGAATCCTTTCTACGCAATCATGTCTCCCAAGATCTTACGATAAGGGACTAAACATGCACACACATCAACAAGAAGCAACAAAGTTAAGATCTACATACCAATTCACATACAATCATAAGCAAACACTTAAAATATCTAGCCTAGCATGTTCAAGATAGTAGAAGCACAATTATATATCAAACAACAAGACATATTAAGAGATAAGGAATAAAAGGACTTCACTATTATGAATCAAACGATTGGGGATGGTATAGAAGGGTTGGGAAACCCTAAAATACTCTCAAAATCTGGTACAAGTCGACCTCCCACGAAACTAAACCCTAATTCTCTATCAAAAGTGTAAATGAAAAACGTAAAATTGAGTTTGTATATATAGATTTCAAGGCGCGACGGCGTCGCCATTTTCTAGACGCCGTCGTCAAGCTAGGGTTTCTTGGGTCTTCAAACTTGACGGCTGATCCAGACGTCATCTCTGTGGTTCAGACGGCGTCCCAGTTGAGTCCGAACGTGGTCTGGAGAATTCCAGACGGCGTCTCCAGGGCCTGGTCTTTGTCATCAATGTCACACCCTGCCAAGGCGGAAACACGAGGCGTAACGTCATGGGTATCATCACAACACAATGGTGTCAATAATAGAGAGAACTACATGCACTAAACAAAACATAAAATGGACACAAAGTGTTATGACAATACCTTAACACAAGGAAAAGGAGTCTTGTATTGAAGTAAAAGAGTCGCGCCAATACAAAGACATAAACAAAATGTCTCACAAACCTAAACAATCAAACAAGCATTCAAATAATCCATGCAACAAGTACGAAAATGAAAACCAGGAGATAAACTCCACATGCAATCCTATAGTCTCTCTAGCCAATCCTTCTAACTTTACTTTCCTCATGATGCTCACTTGAAAATGATGCTTAAAACGTCAACAAATATGTTGGTGGGAGTCATAGGTTTTAGACACGAAATTATAACCATTTTCGCTGTGATTAACATACAAGACAGGACAAACAATGATCTATCAAAATCTTAAGCAAGCGAAAACAAAATCAAATCAACACAGTCATATACTGGGTAGGCGTACCCATCCGATCCAATATATTCATGGTACTGTATCCAACATAATATCATACCCACAAATTAGGTGTATCCAATACAATATCATACCCACAAAGTAGGCGAACTCATCCAATTCAAATCAACAACGTCAAGCAACACATAAGCATATAATAGTCATGTAATGTCCATTCGCATTTAAAACACATAATCACAGAAATAAACATTTCAAAACATTTGCATCATTTCCATCCCAATGTAAAAACATTTAAAAATGGGACTATGAAACTCACCTGATGCACAGCTACTTCACAAAGTCCTTGCAACCAACTAAACACAAACAAAACAAGTGTTACACGCGATTAGGCTAAATGCTCAAGACGATGTAACAATCAATTGATGGACTTCTATATCTTATACTAAGTTTATAAACCTTATACCACACTTCCATACCTTACTTATACCCTAAATGTCTTTAATCTTTTATTTCTAATTTTATAGATTCTGGCAGAATTTTGTAGTCACTTTATGACCACAAATAAAATACTAAAACACCAAATTGACTTCCCTCCATGCATTCCCTACCTTCCTAATGGGTTATGAACCACTGTGATTTTTTAGAAAAAATAATATTGAGTTTAACTATTTTATAAAAATTCAACATCACAAGGTACTCAGATTCGGACCTGAACGCACACTAAAAAGTTTGATTTTCTTAAAAATACTTAGACAATGTTTTAGGTTTCGTGCTTTCAGCTGGAGTTAATAGACACATAAAATATAACATCTAATTTTTGGGTAACCCTAATTCGATTCTAAGTATTGGTTTTACTCCCCGAAATCAAACCTAAATTTGTCCCGAATTCACAGTTTTGACCACTTTTCTTGCAAAAGTCATACGACTAACTTCCCGACCTCAAAATCGTTCTTGGCCGGACTTTTTAAAAACTAGACCCTCTGAACTTATTTTTAGACATAAGATTCATAATAAAACATGTTCCCATCATTGAGATATCATTCGAACAACATGACCCAAAATTCTGCCAAACCCTATTCCTATTCTAACGCGTTCTAGACCTAACCGATTACACCAATACGCTTCTAATCTAACCCTAATCACTTCTATATAGTTTATTAACATCAATTTACAGAAAATATATAAACTCTAAATCCATCAAATCATTGCTACAAAATTAAAAAGGATTAAATAAGAAGGGATTTGATGAACATACCTAAACCTTAAACCCGATTACTCAAGATTCAACACTCCGAGCTCTTGATCAAATTTTTTTTTCTCTAGGTTCCTTGGCCGGTCGATCAAACAAAGCAAACGGAGAGAGGGTTTTTGGTATATATAAGCTTTAACCCCAAAAAAACACAGGGTAAGATATTCGAAATCACCATCCTAATTAGACTAGGACTTAATTTCCTTTTTTTTCCCTCTTAAAACCGGTCGACCTATATCTATTTATTTTTTATTTTTTATTAATTATTATTAATTGTATAATTACCCTTTATTTATTTAGAAAACCTTTTTAATAAAACTAGTTTTAAACTACCTATATTTCACTAACTTATAAATTTTCATTTCCTAAATATTTTTCTCACATACATAAGAACTAAACTAACTAACTTAATTACTAGACTTACTTCACTTTTACTACTTATTACAACTTAATTACGTACATACTATAATACATACAACAAATAACGTGACAACGCATAAAATCATGCTATCATTTCCATTGTCACCAAATGTGAATGAAATGAAATAGCTACTAAAACCACAACTCAATCACAATGAGATGATCACGCATCATGGATTGCTAACAAATACTCACATAAAGCCACATAAGCACATAATTATAACACGTATGAAAACTTAGTCAACTCTAACGGTTTGACTAACCTGCATGAGTCATGGTTGTCACAGTATCCCCTCCTTAGGAAATCTTCATCCGAGATTTAACTAGTAGGTTCATCATCACCATCAACAAACAATTGAGGATACTTAGCTTTCATATAGTCCTCACGTTCCTATGTGAACTCGGGGCCACACTTTGAATTTCAATAAACTTTAACTATTGGAATCTTACTACGTTTCAAACTCTTAACCTCACGATCCATAATTTCTACGGGTTCCTCAACAAAACGAAGGGTTTTGTCAATCTTAATATCATCTTGTGGCACATGCAGATTTGCATCAGCCAAACACTTCTTCAGATTCGACACATGAAATGTGTCGTGCACGCTACGCAAAATCTTCAAGACAACCTTAATCTATAAGCTACAGGGCCGATCCTTTCAAGAATCTCAAATTGTCCTACATACCTTGGTGCCAACTTTCCTTTCTTTCTAAAATGCATCACGCCCTTCCAAGGTGATGCTTTCAGCAACACTCGATCTTTAACCTTGAACTCTAGTGGCTTGCGCCTATTATCTGCATAACTCTTTTGACGATCCCTTACCGCTTTGAGCTTTTCCTTTATCAAGACTACTTATCAGTCGTCTCTGTTACCTTTACCGGTCCTAAACAACAGGAAGCTTTCTCTTAATTTCGGCCCACCCCATTCGGGCCATTTAGAATATAGAAACGGGAGAGGAAAAAGTGAGAAAAGGGAAGAAAGAGAAGAAAAAAGAAAAGGAAAGAGACGAGAGAAAGAAAAAGAAGAACAAGAAAGAAAGAAATGAGAGAGGAAAAGAGAAAACAGGAAAAGAACAGAAACAGCAAGAGAAAAAAAGAAGGGAGGGACAGACAAAGGAAGGAAAGAAGTGAAGCGACAGAGGAGAAGAAGAGAAAAGAGAAAAGAGGAAAGGAAGAGACACAAAGAGAAGGGAGAGAGAAGGCGAAAGAGAAAAAGGAAACAAGAGAAACGGAGGGGAGAGCAAAAAGAGACAAAAAAAAAAGCGTAGAGGAGAAAAAAATGGAGGACCTAACCATTACATTTCTTATACAGTGCTTCTATCGAAGAAGCCCACATAAGCACCAATCGCGGCACCAAAAGAATAAGCACACCAGCAAGCACACATGAAGCCACATCGAGGAGAGAACTCGAATAAATCGGTAATTAATTTAATTTAGTTATTATCAAAGATAAAAATTGCTTAACGGTTTGTTCGTGGATCCATCCCAACTGCCACCAAAGGTATAAGCTTCTGGGATCCACATCAACGCTGCATAACGTATCTCTAATGTCTGGGAATTGTTTACGCCCACATTTGTCCTGTTGTACTGAGGAATGAATCTATTGATATAAAACCGTTTACTCATATTCCAATCCGCAGTTCCCCCTTTTTGGGTGGTTTTCCCAAAGGCTTTTTTTCACAAGTGTAAAACGGTTAGCCAAAATGTGACAGTTGTGTTTTTAATCGATCCATCACTATCTGGAAAAATAATCGACAAGGCACTCCATTGTCGTGGACTTTGCTCATGTTGGCGACAATCTCATCGTTATCGTACTATCTTTGCCACACTTTTCTCCTGTACTTGTAATCCTCGGTTATGCCAGGGGGGAGGGGGGAAAAAATGAGCTGACTTGGTCAGTCTATCGACTACTACCCATATTGTGTCATGCCCACTCTTTGACCTAGGTAACTTCGGTTTTAAATAATATCCAATTAGTGATATTAATCCCATTTCCCCTCAGGTTTTATTTATCTTGGGTTGTTTGTGTAAAAATTTAAAACCCTATGGCATTGATGGCCCTCTATCCTTTCCTCCTTTGTGTTTGCTTCAGCCTTCCCTTTTTCCTTTTTTATTTTATTTATTTTCACAAGCCCATAAATTCTCTTATTCAAATCGAAAACAAGCGTAACAATATGCTCACATACGTAGCGATTATCCTTCTTAATCCGTACCACCAATACATATCTCGTGCAGATCCCATGATGGTGGAGTAAAAGGTGCCTAAAGACCTAGGGATGCTTTTAGATAACGAATGCGTATATATAGATTGTTTAACTATATTGTTGCAACGAATAAAGTTCCCTTGTGCATATTTAACAAAAGTTGGACTAAAAATTAAAAATGTTTAAGGTTGGTTTGTAAAATCGCAACCTAAAGCCATGATATATTGTAGATTCATCAAACTTTAAACATTTTTTATCAAAATCGTACGTACTGTCAAAAGCACTATACAAATATGTGGGGTCGTTTTTGTTCGTTTAATTTAGAGTTTCTTCGCAACGGTTATTGTTTAAATAACGAAATGCTCGCTAGATATTTCTTTAAATATTTTGCGAGAAAATAAAAGTTTGGTTTGTAATAAAGTATAATAAATTAAAAAGTTATAGGGTTGTTTTTGTAAAAAATGCAAACATTAATAAATTATATATATCAAAACTTTTAATTTTATTAAAAATCGTTACGTACCGTCAAAAGCATATCAATATTGGGTCGTTTTGTTGTATGTAATTTAGAGAGCTCTTCGCACGGTAGTTTTATAAATAAACGAATGCGCCTAGATACATTGTTAAATATTTGACTGAATAAAGTCAGATTGTTATATGAAAAAAGTTGTGTGTAATTATTAAAAGTTTAGGGTTTTTGTTTTTGTAAAAAAAAAGAAAAAAACCAGAAATCGCTACAATGTGAGGCGCGGATCGGGAGGGAGATCATGATAATTTTTTTCTTTTTTTTTGTTTTTTTTTTTACACGCTACATTTGAATCTCGTGATGACACGTCGTACTTTGAGGAAATCGCTAACACATGAGTTAGCGATTTAATGGCGGGTCAGTTTTAGGCATCCTGGTGATCTGGAATCCTAGCCTCTGGTCTTGGCTGTCTAGCTCTCCTTTGCTGCTCTCGCAGTGCTAACAACTCGGCCTGCATGTCGCTCATCTCTCGCCCCATATCTCTAATGACTCGGAGAGTCTCTACCATCTGAGCTTGACGCCTACGGTCAGTCTCTTGAAGTGCTGCCAACTCAGCCTGCTGCATCTGGAAGCGAGTCTCATGTACCTGATGTTGTGTCTGAATGAGAGTGCTCTGCAGCTGTAGCTATGTCTGATGTGCCTGGAGATGGGTCTCGTGTAGGGGTGGCAATTTCTGACCCGACACGAAACCCGACCTGAAACTGACACGAAAATTAACAGGTTCAGGTTGAGTCTAATAAATTTTGGGTCGGGTTTGGGTCGACCCATCTGACCCGTTTATTAAACAGGTTAGGTTCGGGTTGGGAATAAATTAAGTGGGTCGACCCGCCAACCCGTTTAATTTTTTTTTCATAAATTAAAAATTATTTATATATTATTATATGTGTTAAATGGGTTAAATTGGTCGACCCGCAAACTCGTTTAACATGTTTAACCCCTATAATGTGCCAACTTTTGTATATAAAACGGGTTAAATGGGTTAACCCAAAACCTGTTTAATCTATTCAACTCGTGTAACCTATTTAACTTGTCAACCCAATATATATATGGGTTAAATGGGTCAGGTTCGGGTTATGTATAAACAGGTTAGGGTTAACATAGCTGACCCGAATATTTAAATGAGTTAGGTTCGGGTTGGGGTTTTCTGACCCGCTAACCTATCAACCCGAACCCGCCAACCCGAACCCGACCTGAATTGCCACCCCTAATGATAATAATTAGAGCTAGAGGGATGGAATTTTATCTATTGGTCAATGCAACAAGCTAGGCAAAAGGAAGTAGAACTCCTTATCAAACTAAGTTCACATATGGATCTTCAGCTGGGGAGGCATCAAAACTATCAAATGCTGATATGGACACACACTCATCAAAGTATGATATTACTTCAGCATCCATACGTTTGTGAGGGAGTTCGCAAATTATTTTGGCTAAATGAATCTTTAAACGATCATAAGCACTGTGCCAAACACCACTAATTCTTGCATTTTTTATTTACAGCTAACTTTAGAAAATGGCTAAAAACTAAAAAAAACTAACTAAATTTAGATCAAGCGTGAGAATCGAACATTTGTATTTTATTCTTTCTTGGCCTTATTCGCAGATGAATGCCTGCACATAAACGATAAAAAGTAAACAAATTAAAGCTAAATCAAACAAACCCATTATCAAACATAAGACTGAACAAAACCCATATCTCAAAATCTAATTTTTAACCTCCATGTTTGCATTTTCTTCTTTCTTAGTCTTAGCTACAAAAGAGGTTAGGATCCAAAAGACAATCAGCCTAAGAGAAGTGTCCACCTTTGTGACAGGCGGAGCTGGAACGGCAATTTTCAAGCGCGGGAATAGTTGCGCGATTTAGAATCTGGAAGCTCTTCGCCGCCCTATCGGCATCAACAGTTTGTGTATTTAGAGTTGGCAGAGTATGTGTGAAAGACCTTTTTGGACCGTTGTCATTGAAAGAGCATGGGTCACAGGGGACTGCTGTAGCAACATTAGAAAAGAGGGAGCAATACTCTTTAGAAAAAACAACTTAATGCACAACAGTTGTGATACCACAGTTTGGGAAAAGCTGTTTTGACCTTTATTGGCAGAAGATACGTGTTCTCCACGCATGATGTTTAGGTGTTAAGCCGTCTTGTTGTTGATTGCAGCAACTCGCTCATTGCACGCATCTGAGTCGTTATACCCTGGTAAAACACCTGCGATGGCCAACGAACAAAACGTTATTGAAACTCGCAAAATCGAAGAACCGGGCAACATGAGGAGGTTATGCACCCAGATTCTATGTACAACTAAATTGAGGCAGCTAGTTATAAATGGTGTAGTGCACCCAGATTCTGTGTACAACTGAATTGATGCAGCTGGTTATAAATAGTGCGAGGCAGTTAGAAACAAATTCTTTAGTTCATGTTTTTTAGTTCTAACTTTGTACTTAATTCAATTATCAGTAATCCAAATTTTTCTAAACTTACACAGACCAAGGAATATATAGATTCCATAAGAACATTTCTTAAATCCCGTTTATTAGACGCAATACTTATACTTCTAACCATAGATTGCATAACAATCATTTATGTTGCCAAGCATATCTCGAAAGGAATTTAGAAAACATTCCACGAAAATAACCAACATAAAGAACTAATTGTGCCTAACGTACCCAATCTGCAACTAACGAAAAGAACTTTGGCTTGAAATTCAGCAATCGTTAGAGCATTGACCAAGCAATAAACCTAAGCTCATCCTTGCCAATTTATTAGAGACGCTTACCCGACATGTACACCTCCAATGTCCGTAACATAATCTAGTGCATCAATATTGCTTGAAGGCGTCTTGCTTTTCAAGCTCTTTTTTTAATCCTTTTCTAATTTGCTTCAACCTCATTTGCTATTCTCGCTTCTTCACTCTGTCCAACACACATAAAAGTAAGCAACAAAAAATAAGCTCAACTATGAAATTCTTGTAAAAAACGCACCTATCTCTTCATCTTTGAGGCCACCTATAGAACCACAACCCAAAATATGCAGGTAGACAGATATTCCAAACCATCACTAACACATTTCGGTTTAGCCTACTCAAAGATAAGTGATTGGCTCAGATTTGCGAGTGCGGGACCACGCAAAAGAGTATCCGAGCCCGCCGTGGCTGCAAACACTTTTGTTATCATGTTGCCCGGCCAAGATATGGGTCGCTTTCGCCCGTGGTGATCTAGCAAGTTATAGTATCTTCATAGCTAATTTGAGCCGGCACAGTATAGATAAAGCGAATATCCACTTTAAGATTTGTGTTTGTAAACCAAGCCAAATGGCAGTCGTGCCACGAAAACTCGCGACCCACAAACAATCGTAACTTTCAAATTTAGTGTTTTTTAAAATAAGCTACCGGCCTTCATCATGGACCCCTAGTAAACGCTTCAAAGGGTTCCTTTTTTTCTCCTTGAAATTCTGTGCTTTGTCTTATTTTGAAGGGCTAAGGGACTATCACTTAGAATCTTATTGTCTGATTTAGAAAACTCTAAATTTGAATTTTAATATGAGAACATTTTGAGGTGTGGTGAATGAAATGTTAATGTTGTGTAGGTATGAAGGCCTTGATATATAGCCTCAAAAACCTTGTTGCCCAAGTTAGAGCTTTGGAAAGTATTGGCCAAGGGGGTCACCCCATAGGTCACTGATGAACCTTTTATAGGAAAGGCCTATAGGAAAAAAAAAATGAAGGTTATTTTCGAGCTAAGGGGAGAGAAGTTGAGTTGGATTGGAACTATGGTGGTGTGTATGTCTATCATAAGAACTCGGTGGCAGGGGGTGAAAGAAGAAGTCCGAACAAAAACTACCCACAAGGGGGACAAGTGATGGTGCCAAGGCTTTTTCCCCCACCATTGGTTAGCCAAAGGGTTTTTTTTTTGTGGATGAACAGGTATAAGGGGGTGTGGTGTCTTGTAAAGCTGCTTTGGTTGACATAAAGGGTGAAAAGGTCCCCCCAAAGGAGATGGCGCTAGGGTTTAGGTTAGCCCCTTTTGGAGTTTTTTAAAAATAGGTACAAATGCTAAGAAAAAGGGTTGGTTCCCCGAGTTAATTTCATTTTAGGGTTAAGAGGGTTTAGAAGTTTTTTAAATTTTTCCATTTGAAGGGTTAGGGGGTTTACGACATAGTTTTAGGGTTAAGGGAAACAAGTAGTGTTTTCGGATTAAGGGTTTAAGGGTTTTTAAAAAGATTAAGGGTTTTTTATTTAGGGTTTTAATTTTTATTAAAAGGTTTTAGGTTTAGTTGTTATTTATTCTTTAGTTTTTATTAAAGGTAAAATTAAGGGTTATTTAAGAAGGGCATTTGCAATTTACCCGGTAAGGTTTTTTAGAACGAATTAGGGTTTAGATAAGGGTTTAAGATATTTGGTACATAAGGTGCTTTGTTAACCTTGTGGGGGGTTAAGTGGTGGTACGAAAACCAAAGTGTGCTATAAGGAGGTAAAAAAATGACATAAGTATTAAACATTTTCCTTTGCCAATTATTTAACTTTGTTTACATTTAAAGCCCTGTTAAAAAAAGTTGTAACTTGTAATACGGGAGGGGAAAAAGATATTCCAAAAAATGTTTGGTTTTTGGGCATTATGGATACTTGTACCCAAGCTTTTAAAAAGCCTTTTGTTAACAATTTTTATTTTTTTATATGTTTATACTTACATATAAATAGGGTTTTTGATATAAAACATTTTCACGTTTTTAAGGCTGTTTTTTATATAACATTTTTGTTGAAAAAAGTATAAAACGTTTAAATGGAAAAATGTTCCTTGGGGTCAGTAATGATATTAAAGATCAAGAACCTAGGACATATTCCCGGATGTTTTACATGGATAAAAACATAGATTAAAGATGTCCAAAACTTGGTAAAGGGTTAGGCGTGAAAGCACCCCTCTCGTTTTTACTTTTAGAGGTGCCAAGTACCATTGCATAATGAAGATTAAAAGGCAAAAGAATGATTGCTCCTGTAGAAAGGGTGTTGAAATATTTATGATAATAGATTGAATTATTCCAGTGAAACTCCTAAAGTATAATTAGAATGGAATTATTTAAAGATTGATGAAACAATATTGGCGGGTGTATGTTTATTTATAATAATACTAGCAGTAAAAACTAAAACATTTAACATCTTAGCAAAAGTAACTAAAATAACATTATTACTTAAGCCCATACCTAAGTTACACGGGTTTTAGGGCTTCATTTAGGGTTTAAGGTTTTAGAACGAATTAGGGTTTAGATTTAAGGTTTAGATATTATACATTAAGTGCTTGTACCTTGTGTTAAAGTGGTGGTAAGAAACCAAAGTAATTTATGAGGTAAAATGACATAGTTTAACTTTCTTGCATTATTAACTTATACATTAAGCTTTAGAAAGTTGTAACTTGATTTAGGAGGGAAAATATATCCAAATGTTGTGCTATGATACTTGTACGCATGCTTTAAAGGCTTGTACATTTATTTTATATGTATACATTACATATAATTAGGGTTTTGATATAAACATTAACGTTTAATGCTTGTTTTGATATAACATTTTGAAAAGTACGTTAAATGGATAATGTACTTGGTAAAATGATATTAAGATATAGACTTGACATATTAGGATGTTTACATGATATAAACATAGATAGAGATGGCATTGGTAGAGGTTGCGTGAGCTCGTTTACTTTAGAGATGCAAGTTACGTTGCATAATGAGATAAAGCAAAAATTTCCCTGTAGAAAGGTGGTATATATATAATAGATGGATATTACAATGAATCTAATTTAATAGATGGATATTTATATTGATGAAAATTGCGGGTTGTTATATATACTAGCAGTACTAACTTTACTCTAGCAGTACTAACATATACTAGCAGTACTAAGTTACACTAGCAGTACTAAGTTACACTAGCAGTAGTAACTAAGTTACACTAGCAGTACTAACTACTTAGCATATTTTTCATTAAAGTTAGTGAACAACACTAACTTTTGCTTAGCAGCAGTAACTCTAACCTTAGCAGTCTTAACTTCCACTGTTAGTAGTAACTTTAACTGAGCAGCATTAACATCCATAAGAGCAGCAGTAACGCCAACAGCATCAAGAAGCCTTTTAATCCCAACACAAACAAAACCAGAGCCCCCCAGGGTGAGGAATTGGGTCTTATAAATCCTCTGTCAGAAAGTTCCTGCAACTGAGTAGATAACTCTTGCATTTTGGTTGTTGTTAATCGATACGGGGCCCGTACTACAGGTGCAGCACCAAGGACTAAGTCGATTTGAAATTCAACTTGTCGAGTAGGTGGTAGTCCAGGCAAGTCTTCTGGAAAGACTTTTGGATATTCCTGTACAATTAGCACGTCCTCAAGCCACTTCTCCTTTGACTTGTCTTTAGTCTTCTTGGATGTAACTTGCACTAGATAAACTTGACATCCTTTATGTATATACTTTTGGGTTTTCATACACGATATGATATTCAGCTTCGACTTACTTCTGCCCTCACAATCATCACCTCAGATTATCTACACTTCATCTCTATAAGGGATACAAATGACCTTCTCGTCACAAACAATCAATGAGTGGGACTTCGCCAACCAATCCATACCGATGATGACGTCGAAACTACCAAGTTCTACCAGCATTAGATTTATGTCGAATGAATGACCTAATAATCCTAACGTACAGCCTCTAAGGACAACATTCATCTCTGAAATTCTTCTATCGGCAAGTTCTACGGCTTGACTAGTGTCTAAAGTGGATGGTGCAACATCAAGCAAATCACTAAAGGTAGACGACACAAAACTCCTATCGGCACCCGAATCGAATAACATAGAAGCATAACAGTTATTGAGAAGGAACATACCCGTGACGACATTGGATTCGGGGTTTGCTCCTCCTCCACCAATGGCATAAGCCCTTGCCGTAGCTTCATTACCTCTAGTCTGGTTTTCAGTCTTGTTCCCATTCTTGTTCCCAGTCTTGTTTCCACGGTTCTGATTTCTCAACTTAGGACAATCTTTCCTAAAATGTCTTGGCCTTCCACACTCATAACAAACAATACCTGACTGATTCCCAGTTGGGGCTCTCTGAGTGTTTGGAGTAATTATAGCCGTAAAATCCCTAGTTATATGACCGACTCTCTTACAGTTTCCACATCTCACAGTACACGGCCCTGCATGGTGCAACTTGCACTTGTTGCAGTAGGGAAGAGATCCAACTTTCCTCTTTTTCTCATTATTCCCGGCCGTATAAGCTCTTGCCACATTTGGACCACTAATATTTTGTCTCTTGAAAGCTGGTTGCTGTCCACGATTGTCTCTCGGGTTGTTATCCAACCTTCTTTTGCTTTCAGCACTTCTAGCATATCCCTTTCAGCTTTTGATCCATTAAATTGTTGGCAATACGAATTGCATCTTGAAGTTTAGTGGGTTCAGCAAAGATTACATTTCCCTAAATATTGTCAGGTAAACCTCCAACGAATCTCTCCACTTTGTCCTCCTTATTTGGGACCATTCTAGTACACAACAACACCAATTCTTGAAATCTTCTGGTATAAGCAGTTAGGTCATTTCCTTTCACAACCAAGTTTCACAACTTGGTCTCTATCTTCTGAACCTCATTTCTTGGACATCACACTTCTGTCATTAACTTCATAAGCTCTGCCTATTGACATTAGATTCACCTTAAGAACACAGATCTGGAGGCTTGGTAAAATGAAAGAGGAATTTATTCATTATAGAGAGAAAATGGAAATGAGATGGGAAGAGTGTGTGTGTTTGTTGAGGGAAAAGAGGAGAAACACACACACACACACACACTTTGCGAAAGTGAGCTTCACACCTCCATAGAAGTATGGAGGGGGTATTTATAGTCCCGGGCTTTACTAGCTAAACTAACCTGACAGGACTATAAATGATAAATGTAATTCCAGATAAGTCACCATATTTTAGGGCTAACAATCTTCCCCTAATATGTGCTGCGGTATGGAATTACTTACAATGTTCCTAACAAGTACAAATAACAATGTAATATAGTCTTCCAAAGCGCTTCCACAGCTGTAGTTGTCTTCTGGAGTTTCCTCATCTTAAAACTTGTATTCCAGCTTGGATCTTCATTGTCTTTACTTGTTCTTGAACCATTTTAGTATGCATGAGTTGGATTAACTTCCCCCCAATCCATGCAGCATGTCTTGAAAAGCTTTCTTCATAGACTCCTTTTTGGCGAAGTTTCTGAATCGGCTTCCCCCCAAACCAACATCCCTATCTTAACCAGATTCTAAAACTTTGATGTAGGTTGAACAATCTTCTACCTGTCATTAACGTGCACAGTAAAATTTTGTAGAAGTTAAACCACACCAACTATACCACTGCTTCTTGTCATTAGGGCTTGGTGAATATTCATTCAGGGGTGCATGCGAGAAATCAACAACTGTTCTTCTCATGTTTGCATAATACTTCACAAACCATACTAAACATTTTTTAAGGCTAACAAACTTCCCCCTGGAAGTTGATATGGTAACATCAAAGTCAATTAAGTCCTAGATGTACACAGTATGGACTAAGTTTTGCTATCGGGCTAAGTATTTAAGACCTTAATGGGCCATAAGGCCCAATAACAAGTAAATGGATTAGTGGACTTGTAAATGGACTAATGGTTTTGGTTTGGATTAAGAGGGTATTTGTTGGATTTGCCGAATGAAATTGAATTATTTTGCTACGGTTGGATAAAACGTGTAGAAAATATTATTTTGTGTTTTGTCGAAAAATGTTGAGTTCGTGAAGAGTGGTTGGGATTAAGGTTTAAAACCTTGAAAAAAGTCATATAGACGCTGAATTTTCGAAAGAAGTTTATACTTAGAAACTTTACTTAAAAGGGTAAGTTTTCAAAGATTTTAAAATTAAAGAATTATTTTACTTCAAAATTTAATGCAAGACGAAAGATATATTTTCCTCGAAACCTTTTTTAACTATTTAAAAATTTATAATCGTTGTGTCGATTTGATTTGAAGAAATAAAGGATAATTTTTATGGAAGGTTAAGTGTCGAGATAAAAGCTATTGGACATGGACATATTAAAATAACGAGACGTTGTAATTACCCCGTTAGCCCGATAATAAGACATCGGAATGGATGCTGTATGTGGCTTATTTGATGTCAATTTGATGATTTATGTGTGGAAATTTTAAATTAGTCCCCAATAAAACACACTCTCGGCTCCCCCTGAATTTCCACACTCTCCACCCCCTCTCTCCAACTGTGTAGTTGTAGTGTGTGAGATAGAGCAGATTTTTGTCGAATATGGTGTTAAAATGTTTCCTTCTCTCTATCTCACTCTGTTGTCCAGAGAGTGTTGGCATGAATGTGAGAGTGATTACTTCGCTCTCTACCTACGCCCTCGTGTAGATCGCGGTGACGTGTGTATCTCTCTAACATAAACTCCTTTGTATGCAACCACCCAACAAACTTCAATCGTACATAATGTGTTAGGGTATGTATAGGAGATAGAGATAATCTCAACCGCATAGTGAGTATAGAGATAGTTGTGATGAGATCATATAGAGAGAGATATAAATGTGTGGTAGTAGAAGGTGTAGAGTGCGTCTCAGTAACTCGCACCTACTCGCTCGCTCCCCCCGCGCGCGATGTGAGTGTGTGTGTAGGTGAGATATGATCTGCGCTCGTTTTGGCGCGTAAGAGAGACGCAGTGTGTGTGTGATGTCGACGAGACCCCCATATGTTGGGGTTGTTGTTATGGTTGATTGTGGTGTTTGTGTGTTGTCTTTGTTTTGCTTATATATTCCCAATTCTGTCAATGCCCAAAGGTCGGTCACCTGACCCACCTGATTGTAGTCAAAATAGGTTTTCTGTGTGGCAAACAGCCTTCTTTGCAACCCGCCATTATGGCAAACGCACCCATTATTACACAAACCGCCACCAGTTTGATATTCATACCGCTGCCTAATATTTGAGGACCAAACCGCTGCCTAATTACAATAATCAAACCGCCGTTGTCTTTAACCAACCCATCGACTGTAGTTAATATCAAACTGTCACTAAGGCAAACCGCCGTCTAGGGCAAACCGCCGTCTAGGGCAAACCGCCACCTAGAACTTTGTCAACCCGCCATGGATTTTTAAATTGGGCAGAGTAACATTTCTTTGTGCTCATTAAAATAATCAACTAGCTGTGTACCTAGCAAACCGCCGTTTGTAATATGGCAACTCGCCATGTAGAATGGCAACTCACTGACTAATAAAATTGATTATTATAATCAAATCGCCGTTGACATGGTCAAACCGCCACCTATTTTTTCCTTAAAACATGGATCTTGTCCCCTACTATTGTCAAACCGCCACCAAGAAAATAATTTAATAATCAACCCGCCACCATGAACATTAAGCTCGAAATAAGCAATTTTTAACCAAATAAGCTATTTGACCCACGCAAAGAAGCTTTAGATGCTTATAAACTAAGTTGGGGTAGGTGATGATCTAATCATTATTCTACCACGATTTTTCTTGTTGGTTCATTAAATTCGAACCAAACCGCCTCAAGAAACACCAAACTAAGCCATACCTTATTTAGGCATAGTGTATTTTGATCTTAGAATGCTTATGTAAAGCCATTTGGTTTAGAACAATCGCTAACTACATGTTTTGACATTGTATAAGTTCATGGAAAAAAGGTAAAAGAACAAGATTAACAACCAAATAAGCTCAAATTTTTTTGAGCCGTGGCCTTTTCCACAAAATAAGCCACGAAAATTTAAGCTAATTAACCACACGAATCAGTGATTAACAACACGAATCCCCCCTATACTCTAGTTCTAATTTTTGACATTAGATTTACCTTAAGAACACGGATCCGGAGGCTTGGTAAAATGAAAGAGGAATTTATTCATTATAGAGAGAAAAGGGAAATGAGATGGGAAGAGTGTGTGTGTTTGTTGAGAGAAAAGAGGAAACACACACACACACACACACTTTACAAAAGTGAGCTTCACCCCTCCATGGAAGTATGGAGGAGGTATTTATAGTCTTTGGGCTTTTTCTGGGCTAAACTAACCCGACAGGACTATAAATGATAAATGTAATTCCAGATAAGTCACCATATTTTAGGGCTAACACTGCCCAACTCGTGGCATAGGTGGCTTCAATCCTAATTGTTCTCTTATGGGAGTTCCACCAATTCAATGCATTCTTCAGTAGTGTGCACATAGCATACTTCACTTGGTACTTCTCTGGACAGTTGCTAATGTGGAACACTGTTTCCATCTTCTTAAACCAACGAGTTAACCCAACAACTCCTTCTGTCACATTAAAGCTAAGTGGATGGCACTTCAGGAAGTCTTGATATGTGCACTCTCGATCAGGCACATATCCTCTAAAGTTATAGCCATTTCCTCCTTCGTTCCTATTACCATTTCCATTTCTATTCCCTCTATTTCCATTTACTTCTTTTTGTCTACCTCTGTCTCCCATAAGGGGTTCCAGGTTCCTAGCAGCGTCACGAGCTCCTAATGTTCCTGCCTATCGGCGATCAATTTGTTCGTTGACTCCTTCACGTGTCCTTGATGCTCCAGATCAGGTGTTAGGCATTGTCCTACAACATACCAATACACAATACGATGAAATTCAGAGGTGATACAAGATTTTTAACGGGGTTCAAATAAAATAACCAGTCTCATTTTACGAAAATACATGATCATAATAACTTCTTGATAATGCCATGATTTAGTAATAATGCAATATGCAATAAGCAAAAGAAAATATATCATTAAGTCGAGAATATCAAACATAGAATAGTCTAAAACTTTTTTCCCAAAATAAATTTCAATATCACTTTGCAAATACATTTCACTTTCAAAAATCTGTCAAAAACTCTTAAAACGACTAAATATCACTTATTGGGCTTTAAGGCCCAACAAGGGTCCATTAAGTTATTTATATGTCCAAAATATAATCAAAGCCCAAAACTAAGGTCCATTTATATACATAAGCTCATACTAATAAGTAGAAAATAATTCGGACCACAATAAGCCATCAAATAAGCCATGACTTATTTTTGCCTAATGGGTCGTGAGCCCAAAAGCTCCAAAAATCAAGTCCGTAAGCTTAAAAATAAGCTAGTACGCTACGTATAGTATTTGGTTACTATCATAAGCTATATAAATAGTCCTCGAACATACGCCATACCACGAAAATATTCAAAATCACTTCTCTTATGGTTTTAAAATAAAACGTGAGCATATAAGCTCAAAATACGCCATGAATAGCCCACAAAATAAGCTATACATGCTACTATACAAAATAAGCTGTCTAGCAATATATGTTTTTCAACCATCACGACCACAATATCAAAACTACAAAACCCTTTTATTTCTTTTTATATCTGACGTAAACCAAAGACTCCTTTTTATTTGTTTTGCTTTCAAAAATCGATTTTTACGACGATCAACTTGTACAACTAACATCTATGCATCAATATAAACCCAAAAGGACAAACGAAATTTAAATTTAGAAACTTACAAGAAAATCTTCAAAAATGTAGATTTCGACACGAACCGAAAACTCAAACATTGTTTAAATGAATACTCAAATACTCGTATCAACCCGGAATATCACGTTCTTGATCAAAGTTGGAAAATCTATGGTGGTTTGTGGTGGTTGGTGGCGGACGAACATACACACACACTTATGTGTGTTTTATTTTTTTGAAAATGAAAAATGATTATGAGAAATGGGGAATGAAAGCATCTTATGTACAATTTTTGGACAAGGTTAGCTAAAATTAAGCCACCATGTCTCCTTCCCCTTATCCTTAACCGGTTGGGATCCTATGGGGTCTTGGGTCTTTCTTTTCATGTCGGGATCACTTAAAAGCTCGTAAAACTCAACCGTAAATTTTCCCCAAAGTTAATTAGCATTTTTATTCACCTTAAAAATACTTTTCCATTAACCTAGAGTATTTACACGACATATTTACACTTTAAACCTTTCAAACCCCATTTGGACATTAACAGACGTGTCAGGACTCGTTTTTCGGTATTTTCTCAAAATTCACGGGTCAACCACCTGGAATGCAAATAACACAATAATAACCTCTAAAAAGGACTATTATTCACAATAGACCATAAATTACCATAATTCTCAACAAAATCACCTCCGTCAACACGGTATAAAATATGAATAAACTGACAAACGTCACATAGTCAAAGGAGTAAAAATGAATATTTGGAACACAAAAGGGGCAAAGGTTACATTCTACCCCCCTTAAAAGAATTTCGACCCTGAAATTCAGCTACTAACATCACTAAAGAATGCGGGTACTTCAATTTCATCTGATCTTCACGTTCCCACTTGAATTCAGGACCACATTTCGAATTCCATCGAACCTTGACAATGGAAATCCTACTACGCTTTAGCTTCTTAAACTCTTTTTCCAAAATTTCCACAGGCTCTTTTTACAAAAAATTTACTTAGGCATCAACTGGATTATCTAGAGGCACTTGCAGTGTTGGATCAGACAAACACTTCTTAAGGTTCGACACGTGGAATGTGTCGTGAACACCATCTAATTCCTCAGGCAAATCTAACCTGTAGGCTACGGGGCCTACTTTCTCAATAATCTCAAAAGGTCCAACAAATCTAGGTGCTAGTTTCCCTTTCTCCCTAGACGAAATTAGGGTTTCATCAGATAAAGATTAATATTTATGGATCATGATCAAGAAGCCCACATAAACCAAAACTCTAATTGAAAAATCGTAATCAAGTCATAATCACCACAACAGATCCAAAAAGAAAGATATACAAACCCTAATTGACTAGGGTTTGATCAATTAGAACACAACGAGTCAAAAGAAACCCAAATAAATAGTAACAAAGCTTACCAATCGTATTGCATACCCAAGCAGGTAGAGAGGACGATCATAAGCATCATTATATCAACATAACTTCAAAATCCCATTAAAACTTTTAACCACCTCGATTTCTTGAAAATTAGAGTTTTAGTGTTTCTACAAAAACCTTGTAGATCCTAGATCGAGAGTCACATGGCTCTGATACCAATTGATAAGATCGTTTATAGCTCAAGATTGATTAAATCTTATATATCTAGGATGAACAATAACAATGATTGATAACACGCAGCGGAATGATAAAGAACACAATCAAAGTTATCACAATGTTTTCTTTATTGAACATTTCCCTAATACTCCAACTATAATTTGGGGCTACACCAACTAACTATGGTGTACTATTCGACTCTCATCAGTCGACTTGCTATCTAACTATCTAGACTCTCATTGGGAGAGCTCTAGTTTTCTATGGATGGATTTTTCTAAATGCCTGGACCTCCTTTTATAGCATAAGGAGTCTTAGGCTTACAAGGAAACTAATTAATATATTAATGAGAGAATCAATTAATTATCTTCTCATTAATATTCATTCTTATCTTATTTTGACCAAATCTTTATTTTCTTCTACATCTTGTAGAACTTCATGATGACAATTTTGGTCCTTCTTGTTTCCATCTTGTTTCATTCTTTTATTCACTTTGTCTCATCAAATCAAGAATCCCAACAATCTTCCCCTATTTGATGATGACAAAACAAACAAAGTCTCGTACGAACTTCATCATAAAGCCAAAGCTTCCCCTGAAGTTGAGATGTAATCATCTCCCTGAATGAAACAAAATCTTCAATGCTTCCCCTTGACTTAAGATAAGAATTAAAATCCTTGACTATGTCACCACACATAATAAGCTGCAAATCATATCTCTGTAGTCTTCTTCCCCTTTTTGTAATCATCCAATAGGGGTCTTTTTGTAGATATGCAACTTGTAAACACGTCCCCTCAAGTGGTGCATGTAGATGGTTTAAACATTTATTATTTAATCAATAAGCTTCCCCTGAAACCAATATGTTTACCATCTCTTGAATCTCGAACTCTGTTGGTTCTAAGTAGTGATCACTAATGAAGAAAATCAAGTATAACGAATTTGATGAAGAAGTTGAATCTCCTAAACTTGTGTCTTATATCTTGCACTATCCACGTGACATCAAAACTTAGGTAATTAAATCTGTGAATATAGTAGACCGCAACCTCTCCTGGACAAAATTCCTCACTTCTATGAGACACATTGATAAAGTAATAGCAATATGTGCTTTGCGCACCTAAGAAAATCACACACCCTTTGATAGATTCGTCAAGTCTTCGTCACATCGTTTATAAGTACGAACAAGTTACCTCCTGCTAAAAGGTATGATAAGAACACGCATCTGTGAAACTTAACTACAACATCAAATAAGTGATATTCAATCGTCTTCGTAATCACATCTTCAATAAATCTCCAAAAATACAAGCCATAAATCAATAAGAATAAACTATTTGAAAAATAGTTATGTCCGAGATCCGAATCCATCCAAAAACTAAGTACTGTCCGATATCGGACAAGCCTAGCAGTACAAACTGCTTTGCGAACGACTCTGGCAGTATTAAAGTTCAAATGCAACAGTACTAACTCACTCCAGTTAGCGACCCTTTATTTTGTTACTAACCCGTCGCCAATCTGTCACTAAATTGGTTCTCCTTCCTCTCATTCGGTTAGTGACACATTTAACTGTTGTTGAACCGTCGCTAACCTGTCGCTAATCTGTCACTAACCAGCAGTACTAAACAAAACAGGCAGTATTAACTTTTGTTTTCACTCAAACAGTACAAATCACAAAAGCCAGCAGTATAAACTCTTAAACTTCAAATTGAAACATGTGTAACTGCTTCCCCTTAAATAAACAACGATAATAATATACTCCTCAGCCAAACCGTTTTCAGACTCATAGCTCGCGCATCGAGCCTTAAAACTTCCAACCAGTTAAAACCACAAACTGCTTTCCAATAGCAGTATCAAATCATACACGCAAACATCATTAGGTTATCATAGGATCATCGTGTTAGCAATCATGAGCACCACTTGGCAGAATTAACGTGAAAACCAAGCAGTACTAAGTTCCTCGTTGGTAGTATAAATATCCATGTAGCACTATTAAACACATAGCTGGCAGTCTTAATTTGTAAGAGCAGTACTAAAAACTCACAAGCGGTATTAATGAGCACGATTAGCATTAAGTCTTTTCTTCTGGCAGTAAACGAGCAGTACTAATGTTGAGTATCAATCAAAACCATAACCACTCAGCCATGAATGTGCCAGCTTCATCAAGACCAGAAATTAGGTTTCTTGAACATTGTTTTTATGGTGACTTTTTTTTTATGGTTATTTGCAAAAACCTAACAATACAGAAACCCTTTGACTTATAACTTGCATTCTTCAATTTCTCCATATCTGCTGCTATTAAATAACACGGACTGCAAACATTGGCTGGCATTCCTAACATCAGATCCAAACCCACCAATAGACTGCTATTTTTAGAACTTAGGTTTCTTTGTACGGCACCTTATTGCGGGTCATCATTCGTCTTTATTACTGCTTTTGATAATATAAAACAAATCATAGAACCTGTTGTCTCTTTTTGCACGCATTAAGCGACTCAACATAGTAGCCATTAATATCAATAGAACATGCTGATCCTACTAACAGCAGTAAACAATACCTTATTTTCTATTTTCATAATTAGGGTTTGTAAAACCCTAGTTTTACCAAAATCACCTTTTACTCAAAAACAGATAATGAACACAAAACTAAAAACCTTGTAACCCTAGATATCAAGAGCAACCTGCTCTGATACCAATTGATAAGGATCATTTAGCCCATCTAGGATTGTTTTACATATAATATTGATTGCACAACGGAATAATAAGAAAGCAATATTATCAAACAAGGTTTTTCATTCATATGTTTTCCCTATTACCCCAACTATAACTTGGGGCTACACCAACTAACTATGGTGTACTATTTGACTCTTATCAGTCGACTTGCTATTTAACTATCTAGACTCTCATTGGGAGAGCTCTAGTTTTCTATGGATAGATATTTTCTAAATGTCTGGACCTCCTTTTATAGCATAAGGAGTCCTAGGCTTACAAGGAAACTAATTAATATATTAATGATAGAATCAATTAATTATCTTCTTATTAATATTCATTCTTATCTTATTTTGACCAAATCTTTATTTTCTTCTACATCTTGTAGAACTTCATGATGACAATTTTGGTCCTTCTTGTTTCCATCTTGTTTCATTCTTTTATTCACTTTGTCTTATCAAATCAAGAATCCCAACACTAAAAGTGTGTATTATGTGTGTGTCGTTCAAATCAAGTCAATGGACAAGGGGGACCAATTTGATCTACCAATGAGGTTCAAGTTGGACAAAAACTAGTCACATGTTGGCTCATGTGTGTCTTATTTGATTCAAAATACAAAATGGTATCCCAAGAGTGTGTGTGTGTATGTGTACGCGCGAGAGATCTCGAGAGCGAGACTCACATAAGTCCAAAAGAGGGGGTGGGGTCCGTGTGTTTGTCTCCACCATATAAGAGTTAGTGGGTTTGAGATGAATTAATTTCTAAGGTTTTCATGCACATGTAAACGTTATTAGTTAAATCGATCACGTAAGTAACAAAAATGAATAACGGCTTCACGAATATTATTGAAAATTTAAATATCAATTAAAAACATAAAAACGCGTCTAATGACGGAATACTACAACGATTGGATGCACGGATCACTTCCGGCAATGAGTCTTAAAAATAACGGGATGACTTCCTGGTTACACGTAAAAGTTAAACAAAACTTCAAAAATTTAAATTATCAACCGGTAACGGCTAAATTTTTGAACGGAAATTTACGGGGTGTGACATAAAAGCAAAAGGAAAGATGATAGGTTCTTTCTATTTTTGGCTTTCAAACACATATTAGCAAAGAAAGTCAAATTCATTAGATTCACAATGGCTCTTCCTAATCACATGGTGTTCACGTTAGGCACATTAAGTAATGGTGAGCATAATTGTTTGGAGTCTATTACCTTTGAAATTCTAAGATGAAATCAATCATGTTAATTGTAGATTGTTTTAACTAATAGGATAACAAGTTTTCCACTATTGACCATGGATTAGCATAAACTAAACGTAAGTAATTACATGATACAGACTCTTAAATTTCATCAGATAAGAGCATGGATTATTACACACATTTTAGACGAAAAGAATAAATTTGGAAATTTAGCAAGTGCAAATTCAGTGAACTGAACCTTGATGGTTGTGACTTCATAGATTTTATTTGGTTAGTCACTGCTTAAATGTGGAACTTTGTAGAGTCATTGTTTTTAACAACTCGATATTGTTCTGTCTTACAAACTAACTCAGGTTGATTACTTTTTCCATATTCAACTTTTATAACAGGTGTTGGCAACGATCAGCATCAAAAACATGTATGTTCCCCTGCAGACGCCGATCGTGTGAACTTTGCTACTCAAGATAAATCTGCCTTTGGGTGTGTTTGTGAAGTTACTACATTAGTGACGTATCAAGACTATTTGGGTAGAATTTCATTGGACCCGTTCCTTAATAAAATAAGCCTTCCATCATTGACCAATTCAACCCGTTATAGACAAAAACACAACTTAAATATTAAACTACAGTCACTTATCTAAGTAAATTAGTCAGGTGATCCTAACCTGTGTCATATTTGGGGCAAAAACCATGGCAATGTTGTGTGTAACCATGTTATTAAACTGTTCATATTGTACAACATTTTTCATGAGATTGATCACCCGATCAATTTTTAATGGCAGTTTTGTTTAATTGTCGAGCGTATTTCTGGCATTAATTTTGTTCAAAATTGCTTATTTTTGCTATTTATATGCTTATTATGAGGTGAAAAGGCAGTATGAGTGGGTTTATGTTCTTTCAAATTCGTTTAATTACATTAGCGTTTCCTAATCCTGTAATATGTAGGGAAATGACATCAGCTAGCGGATCAAACCCAACGTCCAAAAGAGCTGGAAAAAGATCATTGACCAACCTAAAACTATCAGCCTAAGAGACTTGTAATCTACGCACAACAACAAACATAAGTTAGAGTATATCAAAAATAGGTGACAAGACATGTAAGAAACCCTTGGCCAACATGTTTTTGTTGTATACTAATTGACTGAGAGGATAGTTACATATGTTTGTAAACTTAAAATCTACAGCTTCTTAAACAAAGACAATAAAACAAGATTTGCTTTTTTGCTACAGGGATATGCGATACAAGATAATATGGATTTACAAGATGCCGACTACTTCAACCGTTACCTTAAACTTAATAACGCGTACATAATTTCAGGCTTTCATTGCCAGGAGACGAAAAAATGGAAACAGACTATTGACAATCATACAACTCTGATTTTTGAGAAGTACACTCAATTTAACAGAATACCTACCACAGGCTTTACAGAACATTATTTAAAATTTACTACAATAATGAACTTGAAAGAAGAGCAGTTGAAAGATTACAGAAGCTTAGAAGTTGTAGACGTGATCATGGTGGTGACATCGTGCCGTAAGGTAACTCAGATTTCTTAGGTTTTATAAATCATTACGGATTCTGTTTACTTTATTAAGTGTTACTATTGTTTTTTTGCATATGGTCAGTCTTCATGGTAATTGAGAGCGCGATTGTTCTTATGTTCCTGGGTTAACGAATGTCACTGAAACCAATTGCATGAGATTGTTTGACGTTAACGTTTAAGGTGAACAAGACTTGCAGTCTGCTTTATTATGTAGGTTTCAAAATATGATTTTATGAGCTATTGGAGTATTCATTTACCTTGTCTATTTTTTAAACTAACTGCACACATGTATCTTTTCTTCGTGTAAACCAAGGCAACAATGCGTCCACTAATAAAAATGAGTGATTGGGTGAATTATACTTCATTTTTTAGTGAGGTGCGTAGAAATGCAAAGCAAGAAAATCATTGGGTATTGTTAAGCATCTCGATTTTTCAACAAGAACGCATAAACGATGAATCCTATCTCGTACTTGTACTTGATAGACTTGCATCATATTTGTTATCCCACTAGTTTAATCCATTACACAACACTAATCTTTACCAATATGCTAGAAAATAAGAAGAAAACTTAGAGAGAGAAAACAAGAAAGGAAGATTAGATTAAAAGTGGTGAGTTACAAAATGAAAGCAAATGTAACCAACACCCTTCACCAAGTGTGGTGAAGGGATATTTATACCCATGCCTTGCTAGGTGGCGTATGGGCTTTCTAAACGGGCTGAGCTTGGTTTAACTTGAGCTTTGAGCCCGAAACACGGTCAATATTAGATTACAATCCAAGCCCGTTGAACCCGACTAGCCTATTACAATACAAGACCTAGTTTGACTTTCTAAGACTAATAACATTCTTGTTTGACTTAATATAATTAAGGCTAACAATTTCTCCCAATATTGAGGTCTCTTTCTTCAAAATCCTCTGTACCACCGATGACATTGAAGATATGACGTTTGACGTTTATGCTTTGCCTTGTTATGGTCTTGTCTTGTTTGTAATGGCTTTGTTCATCCATGCTTTGTGATCTTGATTTTGAGCCTTCATCTTTTGACTTTGAATTCTTGAGTATGAGCATGTTGTTTATGAATCCGACTTCGCTGGAATGAGGTTGCAACACCGTCGTCTAAACCTGAAATAAGACAGTTAGCAATAAAAGATGAATATGGCTTTGTCATTCATCTTGACTTCGGTTGCATTAACCT
>BQNB010058459.1:0-37755 GCA_026074375.1 Tanacetum coccineum | reverse complement strand
TGCTTGCATCTTTCCAACTCCCATCGACAGTGGCACAAACTAGGTATATATTTCTGACTTATCTTGCTTTAATCTGTTTTATATATCGACTTACTACGTATTAGACTTTGATGAAAAACTCATTACATTGTCGTAATTGTTTTGATAATTATAGGCATGTTGTTGGAGACTCGATAGGATGGGCTGTTCCATCCAACGGTGCCGCGGCATACACTTCATGGGCCACTGGAAAAACCTTCAGAGTCGGCGATACTCTTGTATTCAACTTCACCACCAACGCGCATAACGTCCTAGAAGTCTCACAATCCGCATACGGGCCATGCACCCTTGCTAACCCGATCACAACAGTGACCAACGGGCCAGCCAACATCACCTTAAAGACAGTAGGAAACCACTACTATGTTTGTGGTGTTGGACCTCATTGTCAACTTGGTCAAAAAGTTATGGTTGATGTTGTTGGTGCATCAGGTTCTACTCCTCCAGCAGCCACTAGCCCAGCTCCCTCCGGTAGCACACCGTCAAACCCTAATGCTACCACCAGCCCACCATCACCATCACCATCACCTAGCAGCGCGTCAACTTTGATGGCTGTTGTGCCTGTTGCTTTCTTGGCTGCTGCTTTAGCTTTGGTGTTTTAGATACGTTTTGGTTGGTTGTAGTTTTTTTTCTTGGATTTTTGATGTATTTTTATTTTTGTGATATTATAAATTAATTGTTTGAGATTTTTATATTTAATTGAATAAAAGTATTACATTGCCATTTATATATATATTTCTTTATCATTTATTTATATATATTTCTTTATCATTTATATATTACGTTTGCCTTCAAAAATTATGTAAATTTTGTTTTGATCGATTAATATGGATACAAATTTGTTCCAAAAAAAATGAAAATATGTAACACTTAATTATAGTCATGGCTATGTAATAAAATAGTGTTTATATAATTAAAATGGTTCGCCATTCTTTAATAATGAAATTACTTTTCACGTAGACTGGATGAATGAAACAGTGTATATATGTATTTGCATTTATAGTCTTCTAACTAACAAAAGTTGCACATAAGATCTCTACTTTATTTAATAAAGTTTGTCATATAACCAACTGGGCTAGCTCAGTTGGCCACCAAGATTCCTTAGGGGCTTGGGGAGGGGATGTTTGGCTAGGGTATGTCTCAAGTTCGAGTCCCACCCGGGATTTTTACCCCTTCAGGCGGAATAGGAGGAAGTACAGGCGGGTTCAGGGTACAGTATACTGCCCAATTAGATGTCACTGCTGGACCTGAACCACTAACAACTAACAAGCCGTTCTAAAAAAAATAAAAATAAAATAAAAAATAAAAAAATAATAAAGTTTGTCATATACTAAGAACATAAATTGATATAACTTATTTGTTCTAAAATATACTATAAAATTAATTAAGTTGCAAATAAGAACTTCATCTAAACTGATAACACATAACAGATCATGTGAACTGTAAATTTGATATTTATAATGTCTCCGACATTGTACGTGAACGTTGTCAAAATTAGTTGTACCTAACAACATATGTTCATCGCTCCAAATACGACGGAGGTGGTAGGATGAATAGCTAGTGGGTGATGAGCTACCTCTAAGAGTGCATGGTGTCATAACGCCGTGTGAGGGATCGGCAACGCCGTTTCTGGCGTTATGACACCGGAGTGTGATTTCGAGCCACGGCGTTGGTGGTTGTGTTAAGCCAACCACGCAGCAATGGCACAATTGTTTAAAAAAAATCATTTTACCCAAACCCAACCAACCCCCAACGTTTAGAAACGGCTATTTTTCAAATTTTGATTTTTTTTTCAATACCCACCTTATATATATTATACCTAAACTCAACCATTTTTCACACACAAAAACACAAACACTCTCTAAACACAAAAATGAATCCATTTTTCCCAATGAATCAAAATAACGATGATGATGAAGAACGTCGTCCCACCGTTTTCGAAATCGATGAAGAAATCGACGTTTACTTTTATGAGCAAACGTACGCGTATCACGAACAATTAGTCGAACACTATTTTTAAAAATAGTCGACGGCATTGCAAATTATACGGTCAATCCTCTTCCGGATCATTTTAATTTTTTTAAAGTTCAACCCGATGCTACGGGTCGAATGAGTCTTAGTGTTACTATGAAATGCACTGCCGCAATACGCCAATTGGCATACGGCACCACACCCAATGCGTTTGATGAATATATGCAAATGAGTTAGCATACTGCACGTGATTGCCAATTTCATTTTAATAAGTGCATAATTTCTTTATAAAGTATTTAAGAAAACCAACGTTGGAAGATGTTGAAAATATATATGATAAACATGTTACGCGTCATGGTTTTCCGGGAATGCTTGGAAGCATTGATTGTGTGCACTGGGAATAGAAAATTGTCCAGTATCATGGCATGGACAATACGGTAGGGGGGATAAAAAATACCCGACTATAATGCTTGAAGCTGTTGCTTCGCAAGATTTGTGAATTTGGCATGCGTTTTTTTGGGTAGCAGGTGCAAATAACGATAATAATGTTTTAGAAAATTCTCCGTTATTTGATGACCTTCCTGATGACAAAGCCCTTGTAGCTCCATATGTGGTAAATGGTGTTGGGTTTGAAAAGGGGTATTACTTAGCCGATGGTATTTACCCACAATGGGCGACTTTCGTAAAATCTTTCAAGGTTGCAAATGACGCGAAACATGCTTACTTTAAAAAGCGTCAAGAAAGTGCACGGAAAGATGTCAAACGTGCTTTTGGTGTTCTCCAGGGACGTTGGGGGATAATACAACAACTGGCACGTCAATACCATGTCAACACCATTCGCCGAATCATGTATTATTGCATCACAATGCATAACATGATTTTAGAAGATCAGAAGATGGCGGTTTTTGACTGGAACGAAGTGTACGCTAATCCGTCAAGAAATATGCAGCGTACATGGGTTGAAAGTTTTGAAACTCAACGTCGAAAAAATAAAGAAATGCGAGACCGAGAAATGCATCTTAGTCTTCAACAAAACCTTATGGAGCATATTTGAAAACAAGATGAAGACTTTTAGTCGTCGGGGCGTATGATTTTTTTTTTGTATGTTTTTATTAATTCCGTATGTTTTTAATAAAAGTATTGTAATGTGTAATATTGTTTAATAAAATATTTTAGTTTGCTTGAAGGGGGGAGTTATGAAAAAATAAATGTGGGTCCCAAAAAATGGTGTTAATGTGGTGTTATGATTAGAGAGGTTTTTTTGAGTGTTGGTGTTATGGTGTTAAAGCTGACGTGACAGTCAAAAAATGATGTTATGATGTTATGACATTTGATGCTCTAATCAACCAATTTTCATTCATTAATTATTTAAATTTTAAATTACAAGCTGTTTTATAACTAATTTTTTACATTTAGACCTTTTATTTTATAAGTCGGCCCCCTTAACTAAAAAACCTGACTCTAACTCGCGTGTTGTTTCGTGATTTAATGTTGATTCTGAGTGGCTATATCATCAAGTAAAAGAGAAAATCGACTCATCAACCGTTCTTGTTTTATATGAATTTTGGTTCTTAATTGCCTATTTTGATATAAACGCTTCGAGAAATAATGACCCACAAAAAAAAAGTGAATGCCTTTTATGTAATCGAATCTTGTATGTAATACTAAATGGAGTAAATGCCTAATTGCTAGGTATCGATCATGTCGAATTTAGGTTTTGGGCCATCTTTGATTGAAAACATAGAACCATTTTTTTTTAATAGAAAAATAGTTACACGCATTTGAAGATAATGGTTTTTCCTTCAAATTATGTTAAAAGATGTTTATGAGATTATAAGAGTCTGAAAAGAAAAAATAAAGTGAGATTGTTAAGAATAAACTACTTTTTACTTAAAATTTTTCCTTTTACTTACAAATGTGTGGCTGAAAATTCTTTTTATTCTTTTTATTTTAATTTTTCTTCTCAGCGGATTTCTTTTCAAAATGCACATAGTTGTTACGATATGAAATACATATAATTAGGGCTGTAAACGAACCAGACGAACACGAACGACGCTTTGTTTATGTGCAATCATTAATTTTAACCGGACAAATAAACGGACACGATCGCTTAAACGAACAAATTTTCTTGTTCATGTTCGTTTATTAAGAAAATAAGGTTGTTCATGTTCGTTTATGTTCGTTGATTAAGCATTAAACGAACATAAACGAACGGACATATATGAACATAGACTGATAAACATATAATTTATAGAATTATACATAATATTATGTTTTATAATTGTTGTTTTGTTTAAGTAAAGTAATTTAAAAGTATATAATACAACGATACGATACATGAACGGAAACAAATAAATGGACGTTGACAAACGCTTATTCGGACGTGCACGAACATAACTGAATGGACAAGACTTCCGTTCATGTTCGTTCATTTAACTAAACGAACGTAAACTTTTGTTCATGTTTGTTTATTTAACAAATAAACGACATAAATAAACTTTTTACCAAACGTTTCATAAAATGTTTACTGAATGTTCAGTTCGTTTACAACCCTACATACAATAATGTTACTACTATGCCGGTTAGATTAGAGGATTGTCGGTCCAAGTTTAAGAGTTGAAGGACAACAATCGTTATATATTGATAAACAAGGGATATTTATTGCAAGTGGTTTAATTCTGACAAAAACATCATTTTCTTTACCAGACCTCACTTTCTTATATTTTTATGTCAAATTTTTTTATTTCATTGATTAAATAGACTCGAATTTTCGTTTCATATTTTGCTAGCTTCTAAATGAATCGAAGAATTATTCATTCGATTGTTCGGTTAAAAGTTCGTTTGTGTTTGTTTATTTGTTACATTGATGAACATGAATAATATTTTATGTTTGTTTATTTAATTCATCGAACATTAACAAAAGTTTCGTCTGTTTATATATGTTCGTGAACGTTCGATTATGCATTTATTAATGTTCGTTTATGTTCTTTTATTTGTTTATATTCCTATACCGTATCTTTTAATTACATAGCATTAAAATTGATTTACTTAAATAAAACAACACTTATAAAACATAATATTATGTATACTTTAATAAACTTTGTCTTTGTTTTTCTACGTTCATTTATGATTTTTCGTTTAATGTCTTAATGAACAAACATGAACAACACACATTCTTAATAAACAAACATTAATAAGAAAATTCGTCCATTTAAGCATTCGTGCTCATTTATTTTTCCGATAAAAATTAAGCGAACGAATATAAACAAGACGTCGTCTGTGTTTATCCGATTTGTTTTTAGTCCTATAATCACCATGTACATACACCTCGCAACTTTTTGGGCAAGACACATAAAACGAATGGTAGCTTCATAGTTTCAAACTAGGAGTAGGATCGACATTTATGACAAAAAGTTGACTTTTTCGTATTAAACATAATTTACAACTTAGTGTCGTCTAGCTAGATATGAAATTATGGATTATAAAAATAATCCATGATAGATATTTGGGAGACTAAAACACAAAGTAGAAAGGATAAAGTGGAAAAGCTATACCAAGAGAAGGTTCGAAAAGTGAAAGTTGAATTGACAATCATTGCCAAAAAGTCAAATTAGACCAACAAAAGTCAGTTTAAACAGAAAGAGCTTATTCACATGCTAATTTTTTAGGAAAAAGGTTGAGAAAGTCAAAATAATGCAATAATATGTCTTAGTCGAGTCTTTGACATAAAGATTATGTATTTGAGTTATATTTGTTTCACTCCAGCGAGTTAAAAATCGCTAAACCATTTTCTAATGTGAGTTTTGCTAACATGCAGGGCCGTTTCGTTGATTACGTTGGCTCCGTGCCACTACCACAAAAAGACCCTTAAATACATACACAGAATACATATGTATCTATAGTGCATAAACTAATTAAACTCGAATATCATATTGCGTATATATATAATAGAAGTTTATGAAAATTTTGTGGCCCTCATCAAACGATGGCCCTGTGCAATCACACCTATTGCACTCCCCTAAAGACGGCCCTGCTAACATGTGTAAAAGTTTTTGATTTTCTCGCAAGAGATCGAGAGTTTAAATTTCATTAGGTGTGTACATTCAAAGGTGGTCATAGAAAGATTGGAAATGATCACAGGGTTACATCTGAATAAAAAAGATCTGCTCTGAGTCCAGGGACGGAGCCAAAAAGTTATGATTGATAGGGCAAAATTTGATAATTTTTATACGCTACAATTTTTTAAAAATAGCCATTATAATTTTTGAAAGCTACAATTTCGGTAAGAGGACAACAAAAATAGTCAGAATTTTTAAAAAAAATTACATTATAAGTTTTTTTTTTTTTTTTTGCTAAAAGGCATGTGCCCACCTTGCCCTTTCTATATCCGGCAAGGCGCCAATGATCATCACCTGATAAAAAAAAACTAGCCCGTTTTAGTTTTACTAATATTCAATTTCATTTCATCCTAAGTCAAAATATATGTATCTGCATGGTATAACTTAGAAGGATAGGTACGGTGAAGAGCTTAAGCTCCTCATTTGGGTCTCATCAGGTGTCACCTTATCTTAACACTCTTACTTCAAAATATTTTTTCACTCATAATATATCATTAACCTCTTCATTTAGGCCCCACCCACCCATAATTTTATTTCCTTTTTTATTTTTCACACAAACTAACTTTATTTCATTCAAATTAAAATACAAAATACAATACGATAATAAAAAAAGACAATACGAAAATTAAAATAACAATACGGAATTTAAAAATACAATACAAAAAAATACAATACGAATAAAAACTTAACAAATTACCTAGATACAGAGAAAGAGCCCTCTTTAGAGTGCCTCTCGGTAATTGTTTTTTGACATGAGTTACTTGCCACCTTCTCATCTATGCCCATTCTTTAGCATTTTCTTCCCTAGCAGCATCAAGGCGGCTGTGTATCGCTCATACTGTGATTGATACGCATATCTGATTTCGAGGTCATAAGCAGAGTATACAGACCGTAGCTGTTAGGTGGCTGGTTAAGAGGCAGCGAACGCACCCTCGTTCTCTCCTCAACACGGCTTAACTTCTGAAGGAGATAACGAGTCATCTCACCCAACAAATTGTTAACCAGATGAGCTCATTTTCTTGTTCAGTTCGTAGTCACTTAATGATAGTATCTCGCACCTCGTTTGGTTCGTTAGCCATAGTGTTTGTGTGAAGATGAGTGATATTTGAGATAGTTGGATAAGAAGTTGTGTGAGAAAATGAATGATGGTAACATGAGTATTTATAAGGGAAAAGTAGCCTTTGGAATTTAAAAATACAATACAAAATTTAAAAATAGTCGTTGGAATTTAAAAATACAATACGCAATTTAAAAATACAATACGAAATATAAAAATACAATACAAAGTTTTAAACAAAATCGTCCTAATTGTATTTTTCCCATAGCCAAACAAATTTAGTATTCATTTGTTGTTTTATTTTTGCCGTCTTTCTAAATAAAGCAAGATGCATCTCGTAATCTTTATCAGATTCTTGTTTCAAAAAGTGTCGATCAAAGCACGGTTCTTTTGTGGAGTGTCATTGCATTTCTCGTATACTTTTCTCAGATCATCCTTAGCTGTGCTTGCATTGTCAAATTGCACGGCTAACTCCGTAATCGCTTTCTAACGAACGATATCTTCTTCAATTAGTTTTTCAACCAAAGCTTTGATTTCATCGATGGTATGTGGAAGTGAAGCCTCGGATTTTTGTTTGGGATAAGCGTGAAAATTTTATGTAAAATAAAGTATTATTTGTAGTGTAAAAATGGGTATAATTTAAAAAAAAAATATAAAATATAATAACAGTTACATTTCAAACAAAACATTAAATTTTCAACAATGCAACGTAATACATTCTGTGTCGCTTTCTTCCTCACTTAAACAGCGAAACACACAAATAATCCATAACGGCGAGATGTGGCGAGGGTTGATAGTGTGGTGGCGAGCTGCTACGTAGGAAACGGCGAGCCAGCTCGCCATCATACCTATCCCTTTTAGTATGTACAAAATGAGTTCCCAAGCCATGTGCTCTCTTATTTGTCGATATCGATCTAGCTCAACTAGTTAGAATCAACTGACATAGCGGTCACGTAATTCATAGATAAATTTCTAATTCCTTAATTAATATCTTGGACTTTTTATGTGCAAAGATATTTAAGATATAAAGAACAAGTTATAGGAGATCGAAAGAGGATTATGTGGATATAGATAACTGTACGTCAACCTGTCATGATGTATGTGTATGTATGTTTAGGTACATGCATTTTTATACTAGCGAGGTGTTTGCGTTTTGCGACGACATGTACCGTTGAGCAATATTTTTCGATTATACATGTATTCCACTTTTGTGCAAGTCTGTTACGGACACTCTTACGTGAAACAATTTCATTAATGAGATAATTATTGAGAATGTTATGTTCTTCGGTATGTCATGTTTACATGATGGTCATTGCTAATATTTTGGCGTTTTTTACCGAAATGACCCGTTGAGGTGTGTGTTATCCCGCAGTAACCTTCAACGCCTGACATTTCCTCTATGACCCTGATCATCGCGCAAGAATAGCGGCGATGACCTCGATGAACACGTGGTTGGCCCTTGTTGAACATAGGAATTAACGAAACGCAAGTCTGAGCCCTAATTGGACACGTCATAGATCGCGCACAAATAGTGGAGATGTATTTAATTTTTGTCAGTTGCATGTCAGAAACCCTAGTTATACATCGCGTCAATTAATGGTCATCGCGCATAAAGGGTGGTGATGATCACTTTGGGAATCGCAGCTGATTTTACCATTCATAACAACGAAATGACATATCAATGCCATAGCAGTATTATTTTGTTGTTTTTGCATAATTCGGAACAAGTTTTGCATGTATAAAAGAGAGCTGATAGAGTCTCTAAGATATGCATAGCTCAAGTGAAAAAAATCAGTAGTTGATTGGAAGAAGTTCTGCTAAGTTGATTTGGTGTGAAGTTGTGTTGTGGCTTTGGGTACTGTTGTGGTGTAGTTGTGTCTTGCGGTGGTTTTGAGGCGGTGTTGCTCTGGTGGTTGTGTGGGTTTTCTTGTTGGTGACTGCGGGTTTTACTTGTTTTGTATAAGATGAATTTGGATAATTACGAGGTATAATTTTTTATGTTAAATTAGCCTTTATTTTTTATTTGATGTTTATATGTGTAGTAATATATGATTTTATGTTTTTTTTTGTTAATTTAGGAACCTACTGTTCTTGTGACATGTAGAAGTAGGTTAAATTTGATTAGAACAATTAGAGAACGAATTAGTAATACTTCACGGGAAGTATTATTTAGGAAAACTTGTTTTTGTTGGTTTTTAGATCTAGATGATTGACCGGAGAATTGTGTTATAATACATTTTATGTTAGGTCGGCAAGTGGAGTGTTTAGGTGGAGAAACGGATATTGTTCCTTTGTCTTACCATATAGTTGATGATTTTGAAATACAATTTGGGAGGGAGGAATTTTGCCTCGTTAATGGGTTAAGATTTGAGGTAGATTATAGTGCCGACTATAAGAACGAGGATGATCCTATTCCTTTTAGGCGACGGGTGTTTTCGTCAGCTAAAGATGGTAAACCTATAACAGGTAAAATGTTGGAAAATTTTATTAATAGCGAGTTGTTTTATAGATTAAACGACCACGATGCTGTTAGCCTTTGTTGTGTAGCCATTTTTCAGTTTGTCTTATTAGGTTTGGAGGATAGAGCCTTTGTTGTGTAGGCATTTTGCAGTTTGTCTTATTAGGTTTGGAGGATAGACGTAAGGTCTCTGATTGGATTTTAATGTTAACAAATGATAGAGATTGTTGGGACATGTATCCTTGGGGTTCGTATGTTTGGCCAACATTGTACTCTCAATTAAAGAATGCAAACGTTAAACGTTGGCATTCCTTATATGCCGCTGAGCAGGAAAAAGTTGATGATACTAAAGCGTATTCGGTGTTTGGATTTACTTGGGCATTTAAGGTATGTCATATGTTAGTTTATAATATTTACTTTGGCATTTAAGGTATATGTATAACGTTAACGAATTGAAACAATTAATTTTTTTTAGATATGGATATTGGAGTCGTTCCGAGTAGGGGCGCATGAGTATTATAGACGTCAAAGGCGTTATCCTAGAGTAGTTTCTTGGAGTGCCAAGAGGAAGTTTTCTCGAAACATGCTAAGGGGTTTTTTCATGTGAGTATTTTTTTAATTTTATAGTTGATGAGGTGTCATTTTATACACTTTTTCGGGGTCGTTTAACCCTCAAAATCGTGTGTTTATGCCCAAAATAGGTACTTAATCGTTCCTTTTTCATGTATTTCTCATTTGGAAGACATTTGGATGATTTACACGTGACTTGGACTCATTTGGAGAAGAAACGGATGAGATTACGAACCAACACCAAGACTCTTGAAGATTTTTGCTCATAGAGCCTGGAGACGGCGTCACAAGCTGTACACGACGCCGTCACAACCTATCAAGTGACGGCGTCACATATTTCAAGACGGCGTCAGCCCGCACCGACTCAAACGCAGATCTAGAAGATTCTTCTTACGACGGCGTCACGACTAAAACGTGACGCCGTCGCGTCGTTTTTCCTATATATACAAACTCGAATTTAGGGTTTTGAGTGTGTAACTTTAGAATAAAAAGAGGGTACGAACCCTAGTTCGTTTAGCAGCTGTAGGAGACGATTTTAGGGCCTAAAAACCCTATATACCACTCAAATTCCATGTTTTAATCAGTAAGGTTTACTTGAATCATTCAATATTCCTATGTTGTTGTTGATTTATTGCTCATGCTTTATCTATTAACATTGCATGGATTTTAAAAACCTCATATTGTGTTTATTTATGATTGTATGAAACCTAGAATGTAGATCTTAGTGGTGTTGCTTTTTGTGATGGATGTGTACGTTAGGTCTTAGAAAACCAGCTTTTGTCTGCATCGATGTTGATATGTCTAGGGAAACGTGATTGTGTAGAAAGGATACCATCGGGTAACGGTCTTCATACAATCTTGCCCCCTAATATGGTTGATCCACTTTTAATATATTTCACATGCACTTAGTGTACTCCTAGGGGCCGTGTAATAGTCTTCATACTACCTTGCATGTGCGTTGCTCTAGCGGCATACTAAGTAGACGGCGGGTTCGTGTAATTCATTCATGCTTTAGGAAATAGTTACACAGATCATCACAAGTGTGACAAGGCAATAACACTAGGAGAAGCAATCTAAGGAGTAATACATGATTAAATAAACGTAATCTTTTATCTTATACCAAACCACCTCTCCAATTATATGATTTACCTGCTTTCTATAAAACACAAAAATACAAAAAGTATCTTCCCTCAACCCTTAGAATTCTGTTAGATCATAATCAAGCCTTCCCAACCTATTCCTCGAGTGAACGATAAACAACCCCGAGCCTTGCCTATACTACACTACAACGATTAGGTGCACTGCCTAGGGAGTTGTAAAACTTCTCGTGTAGAAGTCCTACGACGACCGCACATCAAGTTTTTGGCGCCGCCGCCTGGGGAATAGTTTGGTATTGATAATAGTTTAGCTTAGTTTTACTTGCTTGAATCCTTTCATGTGAGAAGTTAATTCCCGCACATTAGCTTTCTTGTAGTCTATCTTTTCTTCTTGTTAATTGTTTCGTAACCCATTCTCGTCAACCACCATGGGAGACGAGAATCCTATCCGTACTCTAGGAGATTACTCCAAACCAAGCCACGAGGGCTATAGGAATACCATCGAGCTCCCCGAAGGGAACAACGTGGTACCTCTTCGATCCGACACCATCCGGTTGGTGCAAAACGGATGCTCATTCCACGGACTTCGGTCCGAGGATCAAACAACACCTCAAGGATTTTCGAAAACTGTGACTCAACTTGACCTATTACGGTGAAAATAGGGAAAAGCGCTCCGTGCGTTTATTTCAATTTTCCCTACGCGATCAAGCTAGCAATTGGCTTGAACGCCTTCCAGCAGGATCCATCTCCACATGGGAGGATCTTACTACCCGATTCCTTGCTCAATTCTTTCCACCGGGAAGGACCGCAAAACTTCGCAACGATATCCTGATGTTCCAACAACATCATGGAGAATCTCTATCCGAAGCATGGACTCGTTTCAAGGACTTACTCCAAAAAGTCCCTCATCATGGCATCGACCTTTGGCTCCAAGTCCAAATTTTTTATGACCATGTCAATCCCGTCACAAGACGAACCATTGACCAATCGGCCGGTGGTAAGCTTCGTGACCTCAACCCCGAAGAATCCTGGGCAATATTAGAGGACCTCGCCCTCTATGACAACGAAAGTTGGAACGACCCAAGGGATTTCGCTAAGCCGGTCAAGGCAATCGCATTGCCTCAAGATGTCCCGAGTACATCCGACCGCCGTCTAATCGAGCTCGAAAATCAAGTCCAACGCTTGATGGAAGCTCATCTTGCTCCGACACAACCTACCCAAGTAAACAAAATCACTACCCCATGTGAAATCTGCAGTGGTCCCCACGACACTCAGAATTGCATGGAAAACCCCGAACAAGCCTTTGTTGAATACGCATCCTCGCGTACCGACGAAGCGGGAGGTAAGTGGTATACTTTTAAGCCCGAGCAAAACAATCTTGGTGACACCTATAATCCGTCATGGAGAAGTCACCCAAACCTTAGGTGGAGACAACCTCAAAACTCCCAAAATAATTTCTCAAACCCACCTAACCGGTTCCAACCCAACGGTTTGATCCCGAACCGTCCCTTCAACAACCGTCCTCAAAATTTTAACAATCAATCAAATATAGAAGGACTGGTTTCTGAATTCATGGCATCTCAAGATGCTAGACTATCCAAGTTTGAAGCAGATTTCAAACAACAACAAAGCGAGATGACCAACAAAATCGACACTGTGTTGAAGGCCATTACTGACCGAATAGCGGGCACACTGCCTAGTGATACGGTTAAGAACCCGAAACTGGTGACCCATCCAGTTTCGTCTGCTCGTTCTTACCCAACAATGGACCCACAATGCTCAACACAAATCCATAATTCGATCAACGCCATCACAATCCACCCCAAGCAGCCCAAAGAATCCCAAGTTGATGAACCAGAAATTATAACACCCCGTGTTTTAGGGTCATTGTACGTCGTCAATAAATTCACTATTTATTTTAGTATTGTACGCGTTTTCTTTTAAATTGAAATCTTTAAGTTAAATCGCGTAAGCTAAAAATTATCATTCAATGTAAACGGGCATCAAACAATTAAATGTTTACATCAAGCAAGTGTTAAGTAATTATTTTGAGGATAATTATGAACTTTTTTCATTTTATAATTATTGGTTGCGTAAAGTGTTTACGTTTCGCGATCAAATACGTTTAGGCATTCCCGGAACCACCAAAACTTTTCTATGCTTCAACAAATACCCACAATTGTACCCAATACTCTAAATTTACAAAATACCATCACCTATATCTCTATATGGTCAGATACAAGATGAGAGAACCAAAGATAATATCTATTGTAAAACATCTTTCCTAGAATTCATGGGAAGTTCTCATTCTTAGGAAACCAAGACTTATTTTTCTTACTAACCCACATAGTGATTGACCAAATATCTTCCATGTTTTACTCCTAATGTTTTCTTGACCAAAGACTTTCCTAATAGTGAATTGGACTAGTCAAATGTGTATATATTGCAAGCAACTAATAAGAAACACATACACTTCACATTTTCATTGTAAAAACTTCACCATTTCTCTCTTTATGTTACTCCAACCTATGCCTTAAAACCAAATACATAAAAAAAACCATACAAAATTTATTTACCACATTTACAAGCACTCCTACAACATATCTAAGATATCCCAAGGTGATTAGAATGTTTGGTTTGGGGTTTACAAGTGTTAAGCAATGGAAAAGCAAGATTAAGGTTTCATTTGGTTTTAGGGTTTTCAAGTGTTGTAAAACTCTTAATCATCCTACTTTATATTAAGGTTACCTAAAACTCTTAATCTTTTTACATTCATGATTTTATGCATATATAATGTTTGTATAGTTAATCACCATCTAAGAACTTATTTACTTGTAAAAATAGATTTTTACACTTGTTTATGATTTGGTACACTTTCACATATGACCTATGGATGTTAATATCATGTTATAATGGATGTATAAGTATTGTACATGGGTGGTTTATGTATAAAAAGTATATATAAACAAGATACCTAAAAAGTGTATATATAAAAGTTCATGAACAAATGAGTATGTAAACTCATGGATCTTTTGATTCTTAGACAATATTTGGACAAATATTAACTAGGGGCCCTAAGTACATAAGACACATGGTATAAATGGTGGTAAAGGACTTGTAACAAAGTGGTTAAACTAAAAGGTTATAAAAACAACTTTTAAACACATTTTGACAAAATGACCAAAACTTGTTGTTAGAATTCGAATTATAACCTATTGATTTTATATTTTTATAAAATACTACATCTCATAAGGATTCCAAAAAGGTAAGAAACTTGAAAAACCAATTTATAAAGAAGGAGATACGTAATTTACAAGTTATACGATAATAAGCGAGTTTATAAAAGAAATTTTATAAAAACCATTCACTTTTAACTTCTGATATATACAAATGGTTATTTTTCTTAGATAATACATATTTTTAGGATTCTAAAACATTAAGAATCATAATTTTGGATCAATAAAGAAGGAGTTATGAATTTCGCAAGTTTACGATAATTAAAGTTTATAAAAATAATTTTATAAACTATGAACAGTAAAAATCACTATTCATCTCAGACCTATATTTTTGAAAAATATCATAATTTGATAGAACTTTTAATTTCAAGGACGTGCTCGAAAGAATCACTAAAAACGGAGTAAAAACGAATAAAATACGACGTTTACGAGTTTACGACGACTACTTTTATAAAAATAATTTTATAAAAGTCCATGAAAAGTAAAAATTATTGTTCACCGGTAGGTTGAAAATATGAAAATGTAATATTTTGATAGCTCGTCTTAATACGAAAGCGTGGACGTAAGAAACGGACTTAAAACGGGGAAATTTACGCCGTTTTTACTAAAGAGATATTTATAAACGTTTTTACTTTATAAATATGATTTTATGAATGCAATTAGATGGTGATGTAGCTATATAGAATTATATATGGTATTAGTTAATCAAAGTGCTTAGTACTTATACGACCTATATTGGATTAGGTTGCATTCGGTCATTACCGTGACGCATTTTCTATTATTCTGTGATAATCATTAACTCAAGGTGAGTTCATCGCCCCACATTTTACATTTTAATGATTTACAAGTTTTGGGGTGAGAAACATATGCATGTTTTACAATTGGACGCAAGTGGACATTTTACATTATGATTACGTGTTTGCCTAAGTAGCGATAACCCTCTGAGCCCATTATCATGAACTGTCAATTACTTGTTGTGAGCGCGAATGTTATAAATAGATCTATTTGGGATTGACATCCCCATTTGGGTGTGTTGGGAATTATATTTGAGTTGATAAGACAAAACACGAATGAAACAAGATGGAAACAAAAGGACCAAATTCGTCATTGTAGGATTCTACAAGATGTAGAAGAAAATAAAGATTTGGTCAAAAAGAGATAAAGATGAAGAGATAAAGATTTGGTCAAACTCATTAATATCTTTTAAATTGTTTCCATGTAAAGCCTTGACTCCTTATGCTATAAAAGGAGGTCTAGGCATATTGTTTTAGCATCCAAAAAACATAGAGCTCTCCCAATGAGAGTCTAGTAAACGTGTGCGTGTGTGTACACAGTGGTTAGTTAGTTAATAGTGATTTAGCTAATAGTTAGTTAGTAGTTCCAAAGTATAGATTTGGGTTAAGGTGAAAATGTATGATAATAAAACCTTGTTTGATAATATATTGTTCTTATTATTCTGATGTGCATATTTATATTATCTGTAAAACATATCCTAGATGGGCTTAAAAGATCTTCACAAGTGGTATCAGAGCCTGAAGAGAAGCTCTGAATAAGAAGAACCAGATCACATCTGTTTCATAAACCCTTACTCTTTAAAAACTAATCATGTCTGGATCAGATGTTGATGCTCCACCTCCACCACCACCTCTACCACAATCACAAACACCAGTTGTAGCACAAGCCCCTCACACTATGTCCACCATAAAACTCCCTATTCTCAAGAAGGGAGAATATGATGTTTGGGCTATGAAAATGGAGCATTACCTAGCTCATACAGACTATCCTTTATGGGAAGTCATTCAAAAGGGTAATGGTCCTGTGAACGTCTCTACAGATACTCATGGGATAATGAAGGTGTTGCCACCCAAGACTGCTGAAGAAACCCTAGCTAGGGAAAGAGAGAGAAAAGCAAGGACCACTTTACTCCTTGCTTTACCAGAAGATCACCTAGCAAAGTTTCACAAGATAACAGATGCAAAGGAGATGTGGGAAGCCATAAAATCTAGATTTTGTGGCAATAAAGAGTCAAAGAAGAATAAATCTAATGATAATAGAAAAAGACTTGGGAAGAAGGAGGAATCCAATGCTTTGATGAATCTTGATGGAGGATGTGTAGATTGGACCAGTCACTCAGAAGATGAGCAAGACAACTATACTTTCATGGCTTGCAACAGTTCAGGTTCAGACACAGAGGTAACTTCTTGTTCCAAAGAATGTAAAGAGTCTTATGTTAAACTTAAAAAATTGTATGATGAACAGAGGGAACAACTTGGAGATGCTAGTATAGAAATACAGGCATATACTCAAGCTTTAAAGAAAGTTGAAGCACAATTAGTTGCTCATCAACAAGGTCAACTTTGGTATGAGGAAAAGATAAGGTTTATGAAAATTAACTTAGATGATAAAACTGGTGTCTTTACATACCATAAGAAACTATTGGCAGAAGCTAAAAAATAAAAAGAAGATTTAAAAGCTAAAGTAGAAAAATGGCACACAACTCTTCTAAAAATCTTAATATTTTGATAAATAGTCAAATGAGTGCTAGGGATAAGGCTGGGCTTGGGTATGGTAATCAATTGAATAAAGGTGTTTTAAGTTATGAAAATGAAGTTTTCCAAAGTGTGTTTGTTAGTAGGACAAGTGAAACAGAAAATAGTCCTGTGAATGATAGATATGCAGAGGGGATGCATGCAGTTCCCCCTCCAATGACAGGGATCTACATCCCTTCTGGACCTGATAAAGAAATAGATGACTCGCAATTTACATATGGTCCAAAGCAATCTAAACCAGTGAATCTGATGCTAGGAGCAGTGACTTTAATTCTTGTGAATCCAATTGTAGTGAAGAAACACATGAATCTATGCCTGAACCAGTTGTCAATGAACCCAATGTAGTAAGTCAACCTAAAGTTTGGTCTGATGCTCCTATCATTGAGGAGTATGAATCAGATAGTGAAGATGAACATGTGTCTCTACCCACAAAAGAATAGGAAATACCTTAGTTTGCCTTTATTAATACTAATAAGCATGTAAAAACTCCTAGGCAAACTGTTATAGAACAAAACACATGTAGTCAGAGTCCTAAACCTGATAAAAAGGATTGTAGTGGTTTAAATGCTTAAAAAACTGGGGGTTTGGGATTGAGGTATACCAAAAAAGGCATGTTTTGTATGTGGTAGTTTTAGCCATCCTTATTAGAGATTGTGGATTTTCATGAGAAAATGATGGCTTAACAAGTTGAATTAAACAATAGGATGTGTAAGGAGTCTAGTCAAAGGGAGGTTAGGCTAGTATGGAACAATGTGCAAAGAATGAATCATCAAAACCAATTTGTTCCAAAAGCAGTACTAACTAGAACTGGAAAGATTCCAGTTAATACTGTTAGAACTAGCGGTACTAACACAGTTAATACTGCTAGAGCTAGCGGTACTAACACAATTAATACTGCTAGATATAATTTTAACAGTCAGGCAGTACTAACTAATGCTGCTAGGAAAATTAGTACTGTTAAACCTTTTGTGAATAAAGTTAGACCAAAAACTATTTTTCATAAACCTCATTCACCATTAGAAGGCCTTTAATAACACAACTCACTTAAAACTATACTTTACAAAAGCAAAAAGCTTAAAACTGCTGGGGTAATTCCGTTAGTGTTTATTGGGCAAAATAGGGAAACTATTTTTTAAGACCTCAGCAGGTTGTAATTGGAGAACCAAAAGGCATTATTGGAATAGAGTCTCTAAAATACAATAGTGGATCAATGACAAGGACAAATGTATATTTTAGAGATCCACAAGGCAGACTCAAGTTAGCAATGGCTTGGGTCCCCAAGAGAAACTAATACTATTAGTTATATATAGTTAGTGCTGCCAGTACAAATGTTAGTACTGTCAGATTATTAGTACTATTAGTATAGAAGTTAACACTATTAGTTATACTCAAAACTGCTTAGTATAATTACTGTTGTGATTATTGCACAAAATGTTATGGATTCTATTTTCTTTGTCTGTTGAACTAACTTTTTGCAGGTAAAGAAAAGTCTTAAATGAATCTGTTAATGAAATCCCTAGTATTAAGGGATGAAGATATTGAGATAGGATTGCCAACGTTGAATGAAGTCTTAAGGAAATTAATGTTGGACTAGCTAAACTAACCCGACCCGACTATAAATGATAAATGTAATTCCGGATTAGTCACCATATTTTAGGGCTAACAACGACAAATGGTTCTCAGCTCACCATGGCTCACAGCCAAGAAAGAGTCAGGCTCACCATTGCAAACGGCTTTGGTGTGTAACTCAAATCCGTTGATGGTTGCCAGGTTACCAAAACCTGGATGGTATTCATTTTCCATATTCCTGATAGGATGAAAAATAGCTAGTCCAGGAGCAAACGGCTCTTGGTAAAGACTTCTCAAATCCGTTCTCTAGTTAACAACTTGCGAATAAGTTATATGGTTTTCAACTCACCATATCTGTCTAAGTGAAGAGTTGGCTAGCCCACAAGTTTATGGCTTGTGGTAAAGGCTGTGGAAAAACCATAACTAGTCCATAAGATTATGGCTTATGGTAAAGACAAATTGCAAATCCATATTAGATGGTTGACACTTTACCAAAAAGTGGATGGTATATCAACTCACCAAGTTTCATGTACAAAGAGTTGACATGGTTATCAATCCACCATGGAATTTACCTTTTCTAGGTGCCAAAGGATTGACTAGCCCTGAGCAAACGGCTACAGGTAAAGGCATATCAAATCCGTTGATGGCTGTAATGGTTTGCCAAAAACCATATGGTATTCAACTCACCAATGTTTCAAGTACTGAGAGTTGAAATGGTTTTCAGTTAACCATGGACATACACCTTTCTGGTGGCCAAAGAACTGACTACTCCAGAGTTAATGGCTAACTGGTAAAGAGACATCAAATCCATTTAAAATTTTCAATGATTCACCTCTCACAGGAGTTAACACACCTGGAAGTGATGAGAATAGACTGAAACTTTATGATTTGATGTACATAATTGTCAATGTTGCTGATATAACGGATTGCTGAAGAAGTTTGAAGAATAGTTGACTGCAAGAGTAAAAGTCCTCTGGTGATAAAGACAGTTTGGGTGATGATGCATCCAAACAGGGGAGGATAAATGATATTGTTGCTGATGAAGATATTACCTTGATTCTTAAATTAATCATAAAACAACTTAAGATGTAAAGAAGTGTTTGGAAGCATCCTCCTGGAGATTAAGAAGCTTTTAATGAAGAAACTTGATGATTAATCCAGATGAATATCAAGTTTAGGGGAGGATTGTTGGGAATTAAAAGTCTTCTTAATACTGTTAAATATTAATGCTACTAGTCAATGATAAAAGAGAAGTTTCAACTAAAGACATTAATGTTGATTGAAGACATTAATGATGATTGAAGACTTTATGATTGAAAACATTAATGTTGAGTTATTATGTTGATGAAGAGTTACAACAAGATGGAAGAACACATTAATGCTAATAGTTAGTTACATGGTTTATTAGGAAATGCATTAATGTGTATTAATTATATTGAATGGTTTGACTAGGAATTATGGAAACCATTAATAGTATTGATGTAGAATAATATAGAAAGTATTAATAGTCTTTGTAACCTACTTGGACTCCTTAATCTATAAAAAGAGGTTGTAGGGTTTAGAGAAAATAATCACTTACAATATCATTCACACCTCAACATTAGTTATCATAGTTAGTAATCTATAACCCTTAAAGCAGATTAATAGAAATCAAAGTTTAGTATTCAATGTTCTTCTTAATACTATTGTGTAGATTCCACATATACAATAAGTATTCATAGTCAGTGTTTCTCTATAGTCAATTTGTATTTATACAAGTTGGCTATCATCCTTAGCAGGCTACAAAGATCTGTTCAATTTGGGACTCACAATTGGTATCAGTGCCTCATGGCTCTCAATATCTAGGATTGTTCAAGGGTTTTGTTGGTGTCGACTTTATGAAGAAAAGATGTGTCAAAGTTTTTGTTCTGGAAGGTTTTTGGTTTAAATGTTCCTAAAAGTTTCAAAGGCTCGTATTTTGGATTATTTGTTTGAATTGGTTACGAAGAAGGTTGTTTATGACCTATTTGAAGTTGAAGTGGAATTATTTGGGTTTGTGTTTTATCATACCTTTTAGGAGGAGGTAACTTGTTCGTGCTTATAACGTTGTGACGAAGACTTGACGAATCTAGCAAAGGTGTGTGATTTTTCTTATGGTGCTCAATGCTCACATTTGCTATCACTTTAGATATGTGTCTCATAGATGAGGATTTTGTCAAGAGATTGTGATCTACTTATATTTTGGTCTTGGTATGAGTTCGACGTCGCGTGGATAAACAAGATATAAGACACAAGTTTAGGTTGTTCTACTTGAGCATCAAGTTCGTTATACTTAATTTTCTTCATCAGTAATTATTACATAGAGCCTACAGAATTGAAGATTCAAGAAATGGTTAACATATGGGTTTCAGGGGAAGCTTAATGTTAAAATGTTTAACCATTTACATGCTACATCGAGGTGAAGGTTTTTTCTACTACTAATCATTATTACTATTGCTAGTGTGAGTGTATACTACTCAAGTTCATTTTTCTTATTGTGCTTAATTGTGGGTAATTTGAGGAGATAGAAGGCTTGGATTAGAAGTGTAATATTGGTTCATGGTTGTGAAGATCGAAGTTGCATACTTTAGTCCCCGATTTGATGATGACAAAAAGGGGAAGAAGATTTGATGATTTGCAACTTGTAGATCCTTGGTAGCTTAAGGGGAAGTTTTCATTCATATATTAACTTCAAGGGAAGTTCGTGCTTATTTGGTTTTGTCATTATCAACTAGGGGAAGATTGTTGGGAATTATATTTGAGTTGATAAGACAAAACACGAATGAAACAAGATGGAAACAAAAGGACCAAAGTCGTCATTGTGGGATTCTACAAGATGTAGAAGAAAATAAAGATTTGGTCAAAAAGAGATAAAGATGAAGAGATAAAGATTTGGTCAAACTCATTAATATCTTTTAAATAGTTTCCATGTAAAGCCTTGACCAAGATTTGGTCAAAAAGAGATAAAGATGAAGAGATAAAGATTTGGTCAAACTCATTAATATCTTTTAAATAGTTTCCATGTAAAGCCTTGACTCCTTATGCTATAAAAGGAGGTCTAGGCATATTGTTTTAGCATCCAAAAAACATAGAGCTCTCCTAATGAGAGTCTAGTAAACATGTGCGTGTGTGTACACAGTAGTTAGTTAGTTAATAGTTATTTAGCTAATAGTTAGTTAGTAGTTCCAAAGTATAGATTTGGGTCAAGGTGAAAATGTATGATAATAAAACCTTGTTTGATAATATACTGTTCTTATTATTCCGCTGTGCATATTTATATTATCTGTAAAACATATCCTAGATGGGCTTAAAAGATCTCCACAGGGTGAGTCATACTCACTGTGCCGGTTTACCGGACAACAAATGTATACCATGTCGGACATAGGATGTTGTGGGTTAGAACATCATCACGCGCAATGTTGGCAATTTATATTGCAATTCATACATGTCGAGCTTTAGTGTCATAAGCTTAGGGAAACATAATCACATTTTATTATGTTTGCATCTGTTGCATTATCATAGGGAAATCTTGCGGTCCTATATTATACATTTTATAAACCTATGAATTCACTCAACAATGTGTTGAAGTTTTGAGCAATGTTTTCTCAGGAGATCAGTAAGGTACAAGACAAGGGATACATTGGTGGTCGTTATTTTGGAAGTCATGCATTAAAGATTTGGATGCATTACATTTTGGGAACATTTGTTATGGACTAGAATCTTGTAACTTGTATTTTAAACTAGTGAAGCTTCGGGCTTTTTGTAACAAACACTTTGCTAAATCTAATGTATCGGTTTTTAAACAACTTTTGGGTCGTTCTTATATATATATATATATATATATATATCTTGTGTTATTGATCTATGAAGTACCACCCTTAGACCCATATTCTACTGCGATCCATTTTGGGAGTGTTATAGATTGGTATCAAGAGCCAAGGTTATAGAGAACCAGGTCAAATGTTTTTGTTGGACTATAACCGTTTTCAAACTTTGCATTCATACAAAGGGATTTTCACGGGACATGCATACATACATACACTAGTTGTTGCATTAGTGGTTAGACTAGATGCATTCATGATTGATATACATGTTATAATAAATGTATATTACTATAAGAGTCTTATATTAAATACTTATATAAGCTACTTTTGATTTTCAGATATTGTCATGTCGGATTCAGAGGATTCCACAGTCACCTACACGACGGTATCCAGTCCATTTGGAGGTTTGTCAGGCATCGGATCTCTGGGAGTCGATGGACCACCTGTGATGCCAGATGATTCGTATGCATATGTGGTAGCCGCTTTTTAGGCCCCGCTATCTCCTGATTATGTGTCGGGTCCTGAGTACCCACCTTTACCAGAATTTGTTCTTGAGCCGGTATACTCGGAGTTTATGCCACCTGAGGATGATGTACTCCCAGCTGAGGAGCAGCCACTGCCTGCTACTGTCTCACCCGCTGTTGATTCACCAGACTATGTTCCTGAGTCCGATCATGAGGAGGATCCGGAGGAGGATGATGATGAGGATCCTGAGGAGGATCCAGCTGATTATCCCACCGATAGAGATGATGATGAGGAGGAGGAGCCCTTCAGAGACAAGGTTGATGATGAAGAGGAGGACAAGGACGATGAGGAGGAGGAGGAGCACCCAGCTCCAGCCGACTCTGTCCCCCCACCTGTATACCGTGTTATGGCTAGGATATCCATCCGACCTCAAACACCCGTATCACTTCCTTCAGATACAGAGGTTGCCAGACTTCTTGCTATACCTAATCCACCTTCATCACCACTTTCCCTATGGTCATCACCACTACCTCAGATTCCATCACCACTACTACCAGTATCATCACCACCACCTGTTAGTCCTACTTATCCATTGGGATATCGAGCTGCTATGATCCGGCTGAGAGCCGAGGCACCATTTACTTCCCATTCACTGCCATTACCACCACCCATCATACTCTCCCGCACCAGATCAAATGCACCTCCATCAGGGACACCACCTATCTTACCTATACCCTTACCGACTTCATCACCATCTTTGCTGCTACCCTCTACTGACCATGGAGTGGACAGGCTCGAGGTTTGCTTACCACCTTGAAAGAGGTTATGTTTTGCTTTTGGTCTTAGGTACACGGTCGAAAAGAGCTCGTCTGCTCTTGCTACTAGACCGACTGGAGGTTTTAGGGCAGACTATGGTTTCTTTGCCACTTTAGATAGGGAGACTAGGCGAGATCTAGATAGAGGTTGGTTATGGGAGGTCATTGATGAGCGGTCGGCTCAACTTACTACAGAGAGATAGACGTGCTCATGCTCACACTGCTTTACTCATGAAGAGAGAGGCTAGACTTTCCCGTGAGACCTGGGGACGGTCTATGGATGCTAGTGACCTTGTACATTCTGAGGTTATGGCATTGCGTACTCAGGTGGTAGCACAACAGTCAGAGATTGTAGCCTTGCGAGTAGCAGACCGCACTCAGCAGGCACAGCTTGGGCAGGTGACAGCACTGCAGGGACAGTTGGGACCCGCTAGCAGTCCAGCACAGCCAGAGATACCAGAGGAGGCTGGTAGTAGTTCGTAGATTTGGTTATGTTGTAGCTATATTGTATTAGCCTACTAAGCATTACGGGTTAACTCCCGGCTAGTAAGGATTTAGGTTGTTTATATTTCCTTTTGTAACCTAATCGTAGTGATCATTTTGTAACCGAATCAAGTCATGTATGCTTCTAGATTATATATGGAATGGTGGTATTATGTCATGTCTGTAATTGAATTTATTATGAATGAATGTCGATTTAGTTACACCATTGTTAATTTCAATTCAGTTTATATTTCACTGTGTGTTGTGATCTCATTTTACTTATTGTGTATATGTCATGTAATGGTTATGATTTTACAAAATCTAACGGGTATTATATTTTCTTGTGATTGAAGAAAATGGCACCAAAAAGAACCATCAGAGCCAACCCCGCTGATACCACCGCCACTACTTCTGTGACTAATGCCCAACTTAAGGTAATGATCGACCAAGGTGTTACTAATGCTTTGGCAGCACGTGATGCTGACCGAAACACGAATGGCGATGACAGCCATAATTCGGGAACATGTGTTAGAAGAACGGAACGAGTTACTAGAGAATGCACTTACCCAGACTTCATGAAGTGCCAACCTCTGAATTTCAAGGGCACGGAAGGAGTTGTCAAATCGATTCAATGGTTTGAGAAAACGGAAATTGTGTTCAGTATAAGCAATTGCTCAGTGGAGAACCAAATCAAGTTTTCCACTTGTACTCTTCTGGCAGGTGCACTAACGTGGTGAAACTCCCACGTTAGAACTGTTGGTCATGATGTTGCGTATGCAATGATTGGACTGACCTGAAAAAAGAAGATGTCCGACAGACTGCCCGAGGTCGAGATAAGAACTAGGCTGAGTTGTGGAATTTGAAAGTGAAAGGTACCGACATGATAGGGTACAACTAACGTTTTCAGGAACTAGCGTTGCTGTGTGTTAGAATGTTTCCTGAAGAGTCTGACAAGATTAAGAGATATGTCGGTGGTTTTCCCGACATGATCCACAGAAGTGTAGTAGCATCAAAGCCTAAGACAATGCAAGAGGCGATTGAAATAGCAACTGAACTGATGGATAAGAAAATCTGTACTTTTGATGAACGTCAGACAGAGAACAAGAGAAAGCAGGATGATAACCAGCAATCACAACAACAACCAAAAAAGAGGCAGAACACTGGTCGGGCCTACACTGCAGGATCTGGTAAGAAGAAGCCATACAGGGGATCTAAACCCCTATACGCTAAATGCAACTATCACCACAATTGTCCATGTGCTCCCAAATGCCACAAGTGCAACCGAGTTGGCCATCTAGCTCGCGACTATAGGAGTACTGCCAATGCCAACACTGCTAATAACCAAAGGGGCATTGGGGAAGGTCAGAAGCCTACTTGCTATGAATGTGGAGCCCAGGGACATTTCAAGAGGGATTGTCCAAAGCTAAAAAACAACAACCATGGTAACCAAGGTAGAAATGGCAATGCTCCAGCGAAGGTGTATGCGGTAGGCTGTGGAGGGACAAACCCAGACTCCAACGTTGTGACGGGTATGTTCCTTCTAAACAACCGCTATGCTTCTATCTTATTTGATACTGGTGCCAATAGAAGCTTTGTATCTACTACATTTAGCTCCCAAATTGATATCACACCAACTACCTTAGATTATTATTATGATGTTGAACTAGTCAACGGGAGAATAATTAGGTTCAACGCTATCATTTGGGGTTATACATTAAATTTCTTAAATCTCCCATTCAACATAGACTTAATGCCCGTAGAACTTGGTAGTCTTAATGTCATTATCAATATGGATTAGTTGGCAAAGTACCAAGCCGTCATTGTTTATGCTGAGAAAATCATTCATATTCCCTAGGGAAATGAAACGTTGATTGTTCGCGGTGACGAAAGTGACCAAGGAAATGAGACTCGTTTGAACATCATCTTGTGCACTAAAACGCAAAAGTACATGCTAAAAGGATGTCATGTTATTTTGGCACATGTTACTATAAAGGAGACTGAATACAAGTCAGAGAAGAAGCGACTTGAGGATGTACCAATCGTTCGAAATTTTCCTAAAGTATTTCTTGAAGACTTGCCAAGTCTCCCTCCGACTCGACAAGTGGAATTCCAAATCGATTTGATACCTGGTGCTGCACCTGTAGCATGGGAACCTTATCGATTGGCCCCATCCGAAATGAAAGAATTGTCGGACCAACTGAAGGAACTATCCGACAAAGGCTTTATAAGACCCAGTTCCTCACCTTGGGGAGATCCGGTCTTGTTTGTCAAGAAGAAGGATAGATCGTTTCGAATGTGCATTGACTACCGAGAGCTGAACAAGCTAACGGTGAAGAATCGTTATCCACTCCCAAGGATAGATGATTTATTTGATCAACTACAAGGATCCAGGGTTTATTCTAAGATAGACTTGTGATCAGGTTATCACCAGCTCCGAGTACGAGAAGAATATATTCTGAAGACAGCATTCAGAACTTGATATGGTCATTATGAGTTCCAAGTTATGCCATTTGGTTTGACGAACGCACAAGCGGTATTTAGGGATCTCATGAACCGCATGTGTAAGCCATTTTTGGATAAATTTGTGATTGTCTTTATTGACGATATCCTTATCTACTCCAAGAATAAGAAGGAACACGAAGAACATCTTAAGGCAATTCTGGAATTGCTTAAGAAAGAGGAGTTGTATGCTAAATTCTCTAAATGCGAATTTTGGCTTCCCAAAGTACAAGGCATTCACGTGGATCCCGCCAAGATCAAATCCATAAAAGATTGGACATCTCTTAAAACGCTAACAGAGATTCATTAATTTTTAGGTCTTACTGGGTATTATCGAAGATTCATCAAAGGATTTTTGAAGATTGCCAATCCAATGACCAAGCTTACTCAGAAGAAGGTCAAGTTCGTTTGGGGTGACAAACAAGAAGCAGCATTTCAATTGTTGAAGCAGAAGTTGTGTAGTGCACCAATTCTGGCTTTACCTGAAGGAAGTGAAGATTTTATCGCATACTGCGATGCTTCAATCAAAGGTTTGGGCGCTGTGTTGATGCAAAGGGAGAAGGTGATTGCGTATGCATCGCGCAAATTGAAAATTCTTGAGAAGAACTATACGACTCGTGATTTGAAACTTAGAGTAGTAGTGTTCGCTCTTAAGATTTGGAGGCACTGTCTGTATGGGACCAAGTGTACGGTGTTCACTGATCATAAGAGTTTACAACACATTCTTAATCAGAAAGAGTTGAACATGAGGCAACTTCGTTGGTTAAAATTGCTCAGTGATTACGATTATGAGATTCGTTATCACCCGAGAAAGGCAAATGTTGTTGTTGATGCTCTAAGCAGGAAAGAGCGAATAAAGCCATTAAGAGTTTGAGCCTTAGTCATGACTATTGGTTTGGACCTTCCTAAGCAAATCTTGAATACTCAGACTAAAGCATGAAAACCAGAGAACATCAAGAACAAAGATGTTGGAGGTATGTTGATTGAAAATTCTAAGGACCCAGAGAAACTTAGAATGAAAAGGTTGGAACCCCACGCGGATGGAACTCTATGCTTAAATGGCAGGAGTTGGTTACCATGTTATGGCTACTTGAGGACTGTGATCATGCACGAGTCCCACAAGTCAAAATATTATATCCATCCGGGTTCTGACAAGATGTATCAAGACATGAAGAAGCTATATTGGTGGCCCAATATGAAGGCCGACATCGCCACCTATGTTAGCAAATGTCTGACTTGTGCTAATGCTAAGGATGAACACTAAAGCCCATCCGGATTGTTGGTGCAACCCGATATACCTTAATGGAAGTGGGATAATATCACGATGGATTTTGTCATGAAGCTTCCTAAGTCGTCACAAGGTTATGAGGGAAACCGACCCCATGGAAAAACTGGCAAGAATGTACCTAAAGGAGGTGATCACAAGGCATAGAATACCTATCTCAATCATTTGTGATCGCGACCCTAGGTTTGCGTCAAATTTCTGGAGGTCACTTCAGAAGGCTTTGTGTACGAATTTGGATATGAGTACTGCATAGCATCCACAAACTAACGGACAAAGCAAGAGGACTATTCAAACTCTCAAGGATATATTGTGTGCTTGTGTGATCGACTTTGGAAATGGCTGGGTTAATCATTTGCCATTAGTCGAGTTTTCATATAATAATAGCTATCACGCTAGCATTAAGGCTGCACCGTTTGAAGCACTTTACGATCAAAAGGGTCGTTCACCTGTTTGTTGGGCCGAGGTTGGAGAAGTTCAACTCACTAGTCCAGAGATAGTTCAAGAGACGACCGAGAAGATCATTCAGACCAAGCAAAGAACTCAAGCTGCTCGTGATCGACAAAAGAGTTACGCCGATTTAAAGCGTAAGCCGATGGAATTTCAAGTTGGAGATAGGGTTATGCTCAAGGTTTCGCCTAGGAAAGGAGTGGTACGTTTTGGAAAACGGGGGAAGCTAAACCCCAGATATATTAGACCTTTCAAAGTGTTAGAAAAGGTTGGATCTGTTGCTTACAAGCTTGAACTTCCTCAAGAGTTGAGCAGGGTTCACAATACGTTTCATGTATCCAACTTGAAGAAGTGCTATGCCGACGAACCATTAGCCGTTCCGTTGGATGGACTTAACTTTGATGACAAGCTTCATTTCTTTGAGGAGCCGGTAGAAATCATGGATCAAGAAGTCAAACGGTTAAGGCAAAGCCGTGTCCCAATTGTCAAGGTTCGATGGAACTCTAGGAGAGGTCTTGAGTTTACATGGGAACGTGAAGACCAATTCTGAAAGAAATATCCACACCTCTTCACAAAGACCGCACCGTCGTCAAGTGCCGCGTCTTAAGCCTTGAGGACAAGGCTCATTTAACAGTGGAAGACTATAACACCCCATGTTTTAGAGTCATTGTACGTCGTTAATAAATTCACTATATATTTTAGTATTGTACGCGTTTTCTTTAAAATTAAAATCGTTAAGTTAAATCACGTAAGCTAAAAATTATCATTCAATATAAACGGGCATCAAACAATTAAATGTTTACATCAAGCAAGTGTTAAGTAATTATTTTGAGGATAATTATTAACTTTGTTCATTTTATTTTTATTGGTTGCGTAAAGTGTTTACGTTTCGCGATAAAATACGTTTAGGCATTCCCGAAACCACCAAAACTTTTCTACGCTTCAACAAATACCCACAATTGTACCCAATACTCAAAATTTACAAAATATCATCACCTATATCTCTATATGGCCGGATACAAGATGAGAGAACCAAAGATAATATCTATTGTAAAACATCTTTCCTAGAATTCATGGGATGTTCTCATTCTTAGGAAACCAAGACTTATTTTTCTTACTAACCCAAATAGTGATTGACCAAATATCTTCCATGTTTTACTCCTAATGTTTTCTTGACCTAAGACTTTCCTAATAGTGAATTGGACTAGTCAAATGTGTATATATTGCAAGCAACTAATAAGAAACACATACACTTCACATTTTCATTGTAAAAACTTCACCATTTCTCTCTTTGTGTTACTCCAACCCATGGCTCAAAACCAAATACATAAACAAACCATACAAAATTTATTTACCACATTTACAAGCACTCCTACAACATATCTAAGATATCCCAAGGTGATTAGAAGGTTTGGTTTGGGGTTTACAAGTGTTAAGCAAAGGAAAAGCAAGATTAGGGTTTCATTTGGTTTTAGGGTTTTCAAGTGTTGTAAGCTTGGGTTTGTTTGCTAAAAAGGGTTTAGATCATATTGTTCATCATCCTACTTCATATTAAGGTTACCTAAAACTCTTAATCTCTTTACTTTCATGATTTTATGCATATATAATGTTTGTATAGTTAATCACCATCTAAGAACTTATTTACTTGTAAAAATGGATTTTTACACTTGTTTATGATTTGGTACACTTTCACATATGACATATGGATGTTAATATCATGTTATAATGGATGTATAAGTATTGTACATGTGTGGTTTATGTATAAAAAGTATATATAAACAAGATACCTAAAAAGTGTATATATAAAAGTTCATGAACAAATGAGTATGTAAACTCATGGATCTTGTGATTCTTGGATAATATTTGGATAAATGATTAACTAGGGACCCTAAGTACATAAGACACATGGTATAAATGGTGGTAAAGGACTTGTAACAAAGTGGTTAAACCAAAAAGTTATAAAAACAACTTTTAAACATATTTTGACAAAATGACCAAAACTTGCTGTTAGAATTCGAATTATAACCTATTGATTTTATATTTTTATAAAATACTACATCTCATAAGGATTCCAAAAAGGTAAGAAACTTGAAAAACAAATTTATAAAGAAGGAGATACGTAATTTACAAGTTATACGATAATAAATGAGTTTATAAAAGAAATTTTATAAAAACCATTCACTTTTAACCTCTGATATATACAAATGGTTATTTTTCTCAGTTAATACATATTTTTAGGATTCCAAAACCTTAAGAATCATAATTTTTGGATCAATAACGAAGGAGTGATGAATTTCGCAAGTTTACGATAATTAAAGTTTATAAAAATAATTTTATAAACTATGAACAGTAAAAAATCACTATTCATATCAGACCTATATTTTTGAAAAATATCATAATTTGATAGAACTTTTAATTTCAAGGACGTGCTCGAAAGAATCACTAAAAATGGAGTAAAAACGAATAAAATACGACGTTTACGAGTTTACGACGACTACTTTTATAAAAATACATGAACAGTAAAAAGTACTATTCACCAGTAGGTTGAAAATATAAAAATGTAATATTTTGATAACTCGTCTTAATACGAAAGCGTGGACGTAAGAAACGGACTTAAAACGGGGAAGTTTACGCCGTTACTAAAGAGATATTTATAAACGTTTTTACTTTATAAATATGATTTTACGAATGCAATTAGATGGTGATGTAGCTATATAGAATTATATATGGTATTAGTTAATCAAAGTGCTTAGTACTTATATGACCTATATTGGATTAGGTTGCATTCGGTCATTACCGTGACGCATTTTTTGTTATTTTATGATAATCATTAACTCAAGGTGAGTTCATAGCCCCACGTTTTACATTTTAATGATTTACAAGTTTTAGTGTGAGAAACATATGCATGTTTTACAATTGGACGCAAGTGGACATTTTACATTATGACTACGTGTTTGCCTAAGTAGCGATAACCCTCTGAGCCCATTATCATGAACTGTCAATTACTTGTTGTGAGCGCGAATGTTATTAATAGATCTATTTGGTATTGACATCCTTGTTCGGGTGAGTCATACTCACTGTGCAGGTTTGCCGGACAACGAACGCATACCATATCGGACATAGGATGTTGCGGGTTATAACATCATCACAGGCAGTGTTGGAAATTTATATTGCAATTCATACATGTCGAGCTTCAGTGTCATGAGCTTAGGGAAACGTAATCACATTTTATGATGTTTGCATCTGTTGCATTATCATGGGGAAATCTTGCGGTCCTACATTATACATTTTATAAACCTATGAATTCACTCAACAATATGTTGACGTTTTAAGCAATGTTTTCTCAGGAGATCAGTAAGGTACAAGACAAGGGATACATTGGTGGTCGTTATTTTGGAAGTCATGCATTAAAGATTTGGTTGCATTACATTTTGGGAACATTTGTTATGGACTAGAATCTTGTAACTTGTATTTTGAACTATTGAAGCTTCGGGCTTTTTGTAACAAACACTTTGCTAAATCCAATGTATCGGTTTTTAAATGACTTTTGGGTCATTCTTATATATATCTTGTGTTATTGATCTATGAAGTACCACCCTCAGACCCATATTCTGCTGCGATCCATTTTGGGGATGTTACAGAAATCAAGCAAGAAGAAGACAACCCCGGAAACACCAACTCTAACCCACAACCACAACCTAATCCATTCGCCTCCATCGCCACAAAACAAGTGCAAAAACTAAACTCGATGCTTGAATCACTCGGATTAATCACTCAATCTTCCAATCCAAAATTTATCTGCTCTAAAGAAGATGATGGGGAAGTGATGTTCATCGAGATCATACGAGATGATGATGAACCCCAAAATGAGTATCCTAATGAAGGAGACAGGGCAACGACAAGGAACCAGTATTGGAGTACTTTAACACTTTCCTGACTAGGAATGAACTAACCTACTATAGGTACCTAATGATGGCCCAATCCCTTCAATATATCTTAGAAACCCTATCATCATAGAAGGATGCCCCTACAACCTTAAGATCCCATGCATATCGAAAAAGCTTACATTGACCTCAACTCTCCTCTTAATATCATGACTCGAATGATGTACAACTGGATCATGAGAAGAAAACTTGACCTTAGGGAAGATGCAAATGGAGGAATTAGCAATTTCACAAGAAGAATCAAAGGGATGCATGTATTTATAGGAAACTTTACCTATATCTTAGACTTCATGATTGTCAAGGATATTAGTTCAATCATAGACCCTAGGATATCACAAGTGGTACTAGGGAGAACTTTTGTAGAAATATCCAACATGACTCATGACCCACCCGAAGGTGTTGTTAGGTTCATTAGAGGGGCCGATGAGGTTGCCTATAAGATGCCCCATAACATAGAACAATACGATTCACTATCAGACTTAGAAAAAGAACATACCAAATCAGTCTATCTTAGAAACGAAGAGGACAAGAGAAGAGGAGTAGAGTATCTAATGAGCAAGATACTAGGATTTTACAAAGAATGCCTAGAGCTTGGAATCGAATACCTAACAAGAATGGATGATGAAGGAGAAGTCACGTAAGGACGTGTGACTTCGAGTCTAGCTACAAGACTCGTTAATAAATAAAAGCACTTATTGGGATGCAATCCAATTTACTTTTCTCGTAATTAGGAGTGTCATGTGTGTTTTATTCTTCATAGTTTGTTTTATTATATTTGAAATATCTTGTAATCATGCTTTGCATTGTCTTTAACCTCGTCTTAATTTCTATCAAAGGACGATTTAACCAGTTATCGCATGTTTCTTCTCCATTAGTGAGTAAACCAGGGGAGTACTAGTTTATTTTCCTTGTTTTTTTCCCTTTATCTGTTTAATGGGTACTTCTAGAGAACATTGGGGACAATGTTCAAAATAAGTGTAGGGGGAAATAAGCCTTAGAAACTATTCTTTCATTTGCCATTTGCTTTATCCTTAAAAAGATAGGTAATATATCAAAACATAACATAAAAGGGTGATTTTTACCCAAATTTTAATTTTTTTTACGACACATACCAACAAAAACCGAGTATTACTAGCGTCCCATGGATAGAAATTTATATGACTAGATTATTTTTGAAAATAAAACTTGCACAACATTTAATATATGTATTCTCCTGTTATAAACCGGCAAAACCTAATGAGTTTAACAATTCTTTCATCCTATCTATCGATTCGAACCCTAAATTCACATTGTATATTGGTAAAACGCACATTTTATGCTTGGTATAGTTTTATCTGTCTTTGATTACAGGTTATATTTGATAAGGATAATCTTGTAAGTTCTTAGAAAGTTTCATCAGATGATTCTTGGAGGACGATTTAACTAGTTATCGCATGTTTCTTCTCCATTATTGAGTAAACATGGAGAACGTAGTTTCTTCCTGGTCTTCTCCTTTTTCCTTTATCTGATTTAACGGGTACTCTAGGAGAACATTGGGACAATGTTTCAAAATAAGTGGTAGGGGGAAATAAGCCTTTTAGAAACTATACTTTCATTTTGTCATTGTCTTTGTCCTTAAAAAGTAAGTGGTAATAATTCGAAAACAAGCATAAAAGGTGATTTTTACCAAATTTAAATTTTTACAAACATACCCAACAAAACCGAGTATTAACTACCGCCCCATATATAGGAATTTATATTAATAGCACAAAAACCCTCAAATTCCACCCCCAATAATGTAGGTTCGCCCTTATTATCTTAGATTTGGGTACCCATCGATCGTAAGATTTTATCTTTACCTTCTGAGTTAAGGAATGAGCAGTCACATGAGACAATTCCGTAATTATGGATGTGTACGTGTAGTCTCGTCGCCTTTTCGAATGTCTGTGTTAGTAATATGAGTATACCTGTAGCATATTAAATTCTAAAACTTGTTTTTGTGATGCATTCCGAGACCGCATAGTAAGTATTAGGATTTGCTTGATAAGAGGCATTATGATTAACCCATGTTTTAAACCTGTAATTGTTATGATGGTCACACCGATCATATAACTATCCCACACCCTTGCCATGCACTCACCTTTAGTGAAGGATACCCCTAGTATAACCCTCCGAGCCTATCCTTTTTCACGGTTCTTGTAATTTTTTGGTTAATCCGGACTATTAATGAAGAGCATTGTCACCCCTAAACCAATCGTTACACTCAAAAATCCTTAGCCTACCTTTTATGTACTCGATTTTAGTACATTATTGTGTTTAACCCAAGTTAATTATTGAGTACATGGTTGCTAAGTCCTTATCCTTGTAAATACAGTTTTGGGACGATTAAGATTCATGGTAGTATTTATTTCGCGGAAGAACGGGGATGAAAAGATAAATCAATACCCTCATATGTTTGTCAAATGATATCCATGTTATTTTGATCCACCTCAAATCGGGTCATTAGATAGATTGTAAATATCGAGCATGTAAAAGCTCATGTGTAGGGGTACGTATTATAAACCCCATGTGATGTATTATGTTATTAAAAAATAGAAAAGAAAAAGAAAGATATTGATGTAGAGTTATGTAGAATTTGTATATCTTCGTCTGAGTCTTGGCTTAGCAACCAAACCAGCGTGTATTCGTAAAAATAATTAGCTAACCCTTCCACCCCAAATTCACCCAAAGTCACCACCCAAATGTATCCCATCCGTTTCCGTTTCCATTATATGTTATCTTACACCTACACCCCACAACCCTTTATAAAGACCTCTTAGATAGTAATGAATAATACTTGCACCTAGCGGTGGAGGTTTGATCCTTTACCAAGCCTATGGTAATTTATATGCTATGACAGGTAATGAGTGTGATTTTCCGTTTCCCCCATATGTTATAATTCATTATACACCCGAGTGAAAGAGAGAATCTCAAACACTTATGTGAGGTGCTAGTATATACTTTCCGTGCTTTTAATTACGAGGTCTAGAAGGTTGTGTTGTAGAATATGTTTAAAGAGTAGGTAAAATGACCCCTCATATTGTTATTGTCTAGGTAGAAAAGCCCATTTGCTTGAGGACAAGCAAATCCCAAGTGTAGGGGTATTTGATGAGGTGTCATTTTATACACTTTTTCGGGGTCATTTAACCCTCAAAATCATGTGTTTATGCCCAAAATAGGTACTTAATCGTTCATTTTCAGGTATTTCTCATTTGGAAGACATTTGGATGATTTACACGTGACTTGGGCTCATTTGGAGATGAAACGGACGAGATTAGGAACCAACACCAAGACTCTTAAAGATTTGTGCTCACAGATCCTGGAGACAGCTTCAAAAGCTATACACGACGCCGTCATAACCCATTAAGTGACGGCGTCACATATTTCAAGATGGCGTCAGCCCACACCGACTCAAACGCGGATCTAGAAGATTCTTCTTACGATGGCGTCACGGCTAAAACGCGACGCCGTCGCGTCATTTTTCCTATATATACAAACCCGAATTTAGGGTTTTGAGTGTGTAACTTTAGAATAAAAAGAGGGTACAAACCCTAGTTCATTTAGCAGCTGTAGGAGACGATTTTAGGGCCTAAAAACCCTATTGTACCTCTTCTAATTCATGTTTTAATCAAGTAAGGTTTACTTAATCATTCAATATTTCTATGTGTTGTTTGATTTATTGCTCTTGCTTTATCTTTAACATGCTTGGCTAAACCTCCTATTATGTTTATTTATGATTGTATAAAACCTAGAATGTGGATCTTAGTGGTGTTGCTTCTTGTGATGGATATGCACGTTAGGTCTTAGAAAACCAGTTTTTGTCTGCATCGTTATTGATATGTCTAGGGAAACGTGATTGCATAGAAAGGATACCATCGGGTAACAATCTTCATACTACCTTGCCCCCTAATATGGTTGATCCACTTTTAATATATTTCACATGCACTTAGTGTACTCCTAGGGGCCGTGTAATAGTCTTCATACTACCTTGCATGTGCGTTGCTCTAGCGGCATACTAAGTAGACGGCGGGTTCGTGTAATTCGTTCATGCTTTAGGAAATAGTTACACAGATCATCACAAGTGTGACAAGGCAACAACACTAGGAGAAGCAATCTAGGGAGTAATACATGATTAAATAAACACAATCTTTTATCTTATTGTTATCACCAGTAGCTTAGTTAATATTTAGTTTAAACAGCTAAAACCAAACCTCTCTCCAATTATATGATTTACTTGCTTTCCATAAAATATAAAAATACAAAAATAATCTTCTCTCAACCCTTAGAATTTTGTTAGACCGTGATCAAGCCTTCCCAACCTATTCCTTGAGTGAACAATAAATAACCCCGAGTCTTGTCTATACTTCACTACAACGATTAGGTGCACTGCCTAGGGAGTTGTAAAACTTCTCGTGTAGAAGTCCTACGACGACCGCACATCACATCCACATCCCCCTTAACCCATCTACCTGTCCACATGGATAGTTGTGTACCTTGTCCTGCATCTCTAATACCTGATCCTTGACCTCTCCTACCTTGGTCATTACCTGCTCCTGCTGAGAAGCCAACACTCCTACCTGACCCTCCAAAGTGGTTACCCTAGGTTGAATCTCCCCTATCGCAAACCCATCATCCAACTGGGCATCACTCACGTCTGCCATTTTTCTTACCAGCACACCATGTGCATGCTCCAAGTTCTCAATCTAAACAGACAAGCCACCATTCTCCTCGTGATGCACCGCCACACTGCGCACCACCTCAGGAAGTGGTCGTCCAACCAGGAATGGATGTTCAGGTGCAGCAGTAGAAGGTTTACCAACCTTAAAAGTACTAGGTGGAGGTACAACAGGAATCAAGGGCGGTGTGACAGGAGCCATCAGCCACTTATCATCCACCTCCCAACCATCCTCATTGCCATTGTCATCATCGTCATCATCCTCATCATCGTCGTCCATGAGCATGTCCACATCCTCATCCGGGTTACCATTTAGGTTCTCTATTGGCACGTTTATCTCACCTAACAATGACACGTCCCACTCAATCCATCCATTCATGTTGACGGGCGCCTCGACTTGTGCCTGCTTTGGTGTGGGCTCTGGCTCGGGCTTGGTAACGGGAAAGTCGAATACACCTTCGGGCGATTGCGACACATCCATAACTCTACAAAGAAAAGAAGTACTTATATTAGTAACATCGTATATATATATTTTAATCATATATGAAATTAAACTCATCATATCACAATGACGCTCCCATCATACAACATCAATAATCAAAACCAGAATTTTTACGCGGA